>JAUKPS010089414.1:0-32250 GCA_032273165.1 Chlorellidium tetrabotrys | reverse complement strand
GAAAACTTACATTGCCATGCTGTTTTAAATGATTAACATTATGAAAACAGTTTTTGAACATTCCCTGTATTTTAACTGTTGTTGTTTAAAAGCTACGTAGTCACTATTGGCTTTTTCTGCATCGCCGTAGATATTCATACCTTTAGTAGACTGCGACTGCCTCTTAGTTGGTTTAGGTTGTTTAACTTCTGTAATAATATCGTAGACTTTCATTCTTCACAATTCCATTTACGTAGTGCTAGTGCCTTGCGTGTAGGCTCACCGTTGGGTTTCTTCATAGGACCGTCAACTCCGCTCATTCTAGCACAAAAACTCTTGCGTCTTTTTGCATCTTTGCTACCGGCTTTTAGTTTGCTAGGCTTAGTAGTTACTGCGGTTTGTAGTTTGCTGCCCGGGTGTTCTCTGCGATAAGACGCAACACCCTTAGCGTTTAATCCACCAGCTTTGCTTTTGCCTTCCTTTCTGCGCCATGCTGCTGATTCGTCAGTATCAACTTCTTCATTTTTACCGCTGCGCATATTTGCTTGCCAATGTGCTAGTTGACCTTTGCGGCCGCCTTGCTTGGCTATCTTTCTAAGACTGCTGATACTAGCATGTTTAGGAATACCATGACGGGCGCTGTCGCCTTTATCTTGCGGATTACGTCCATCGGCAAAATTTTCACAGATAATTTCAGATACTTTCATAATTAACCTATAACAAATGTGTAGCCAGTGCCGCCACTGATTAGGGTTTCTAGTTCTTTATCTAGTGCGGTTAATTCTTCTTTACCAGCTGATTTTAAATCATTACCATTTAAACTGCTGCCGCCTTGTGGTCCTGCAACACTTTGAAATTTACTACGTGCTTCTCCAATCATAATTTTACAATTGGCCAATGTATAATCACGTATCCATTGTTTAGCATATATATCTTCTATAATTGTGTAATCTGGTCTAAAATTTTGGCAGCGTAATAATAATGTTTCACCTTCACTAAATGGACGCTGTAAGCATCTAAATGTGCGACTAGTAGGAATCCACTGAAACTCAATATAGCTACCAAACATTTTACCTATCATTTCTTGATAGCTGGCAAACATATAGTAGGTTGCAATTCCGCCTAACATTGTACTGTTTAACAAATACGTGTTAGTATACGCCAGATTGAAAGGTTCAAAGTTTGTACCAGTTCCTCCGCCAGTTCTTGATCCCAATGTTCTGCGAAAGCAAGACTGTACGTTGATAATTTCTTTAGGAAGAATGTAATCATTTTTATCCTTTTCTAGTTCTAAGAACATGTAGCTTTCTTCTACAGCATTAGGACTGCGTTGACGGAAACGTGTTAGCGCACGATCTAATGCAGTTTCGTAGTGTATTGGATCAAGCTCAACGTCAATCATGCCGTCACCTAGCATGGCGCGGCAGTAATCAAAGACTTGCTGTTTTACTTGTTGTGGATTATCTGACATTTAGTTCTCCCATGTTATTTATCGCTAAATATTGTACTATGCCACGTTTATCACTTTACAAACCCGAAAAAGGTAACGACTATAAGTTCCTGGATCGCAGCATATCTGAGATGTTTCAGGTAGGCGGTACTGACCTATATTTGCACAAATACCTTGGGCCTAAAAATCCACTAGCAGGCGAATCTACAGCAGATCAGCCTATGTACGATGTAGTTAAAGAAACTAACATCCAAGATTTGCTGTTCTTAGAAAATCGTGATAGAAAATACGACATGTCTGTGTATACATTGCGTGGCATTTATAATGTACAAGATATTGATTTTAATCTAAGCCAGTTTGGTCTGTTTATAGATCAAGACACAGTTTTTATGACTGTACATATTAACGATTTTGTCAGCACAATTGGGCGCAAGCCGTTAGCTGGTGATGTTATAGAGCTGCCACATTTAAAAGATGAGTTTGCTCTTAATGATTTTGATGTTGCGCTACCTCGCTATTTTGTAATTGACGAAGTAGGTCGTGCAGCCGAAGGTTTTAGCAAGACATGGTACCCACATCTATACCGACTAAAACTCAAGAAGATATCCGATAGCCAACAGTTTGCAGACATATTAACTAAACCAATTAATACAGATGCTAACTTTGTAGGTGATTATGATCCTACAGTTATATACACTCCTGGTCAAATTGTTCGCTATCAAGGTACCTTATATACGACAACTGTAACAACAACAGCTGGAATATTACCTACTAATGCTAGTTATTTTGATCCGTATGGTGGACATAGCTTGCAAGATATCCTTAGTACTAACGCTAAAAATCTAGCTATTAACGATGCTATTCTTGCACAAGCTGATGCAGATGCTCCTAAGAGCGGGTACGAAACACAACAGTTCTATACACTTGCATTAGATGATAAAGGTTCTCCTGCAGTAATATCAGCAGATGATAGCGTATCTCCACCTGATGCTAGCACGATGTCTTTAGATGCAAGTCGTACTGTTCAACGGCCTAAGAGGACTGGTTATAGTGGTTACCTTCTTGGTGACGGCATTCCAGTAAACGGTGCCGACTTTGGTTCAGGTATTGCGTTTCCTGCGGCAGCAATTGAGGGTGATTACTATCTACGTGTTGACATGTTGCCTAATAGATTATTTAGATACGACGGCAAGCGATGGATTAAAGTAGAAGACGCAGTGAGACATACTTTGAGCAATAGCGATAATAGACAAACATTTAGAACTGGGTTCATTAACAACAGTACATTTACATACACTGCAATGGTTGCAAGCGATACTGTTACAATCAGTCAACTTGAAGTTGACAACGGATTCAGTGTTATTGACACTGCTATACTATTTGCGGATAATAGTGATGCTAGATACCTTGTTATTAATCAATCTGTTATTAAATTAGATTTTGATATTGCAGAGTATCCCGGAATAATTACTTCGTACACAGCGTTAGTAAATGGCGTTAACACTAATTTGATTAGAATTACATTACCAGAGGGAAGTGATATCACTATCCCGGGTCAGTGGACAGTATCATTATTCAATACTAGAGAAGCACAAAAACAAAGCCTAAGCAAGGCACTTAGACCTAAGGCAGATTTCTAATGCAACATTTTTATGACGGACAATTAAGACGATACCTTACTCAAGTAATTAGATTGCTGAGTAATTTTGTTGTCAAATACAGCGACGGAACACTAGTTAGAGTGCCTGTTATGTACGGGGATCAAGATAGACAAGCAGCTACTATTGTTAATCAGAATAGTGAAAATACAGTATCTAGTGCGCCGCGAATTGCAGTATATATTAGCGACCTAGACCTAGCTAGAGACAGACTAGGCGACTCTACATATGTAGGTAAATTGAATATTAGAGAGCGCGGCATCGATGGAGACACTTATAATTATTCACAAGGAAATAATTATACAGTTGAAAGACTAATGCCAACACCGTTTGACTTGTCTTTAAAAGTTGACATATGGACAACTAGTACTGATCAAAAATTACAAATACTTGAACAAATTCTAACATTATTCAACCCTAGTTTAGAAATACAAACTACTGACAATTATATTGACTGGACTAGTTTAAGTGTTGTTGAGTTGATGGATATTGTGTTTAGCTCAAGATCTGTTCCAGTAGGTACAAATTCAGCAATTGACATTGCTACTATAAATTTTAAAACTCCTGTGTGGTTAAGTCCACCTGTTAAAATTAAACAGTTAGGAATTATTACTAATATTATTGCAAACATATACGAAAATAAAAGTGATCCAGTACTTGATTATATTGACGGCCTGGGCACAGACTATGCGTCTGGACAAGTAGATCCTATTACTAAGATTTTTGATAATAAAATTTCTATAGGAAATTTTGATATTTTTGTAGAAGAAACAACTATCAAGATTCGAAGTAATGAATCAAGTCCCGGCACTTGGTTATCGTGGGAAATGGCCATTAAGCAATATCCCGGTGCATTCAAGTCAGGTCTTACTAAAATATTTTTGTTACAACCTAACGGCACTGAAGTAGTTGGCACACTAACACAACATCCGTTAAACCCAATACTAATGTCAGCAGTATGGGATCCGGATACTTTCCCGTCAAATACTGCTATTGATGGACCAACACGATTAGTAGCTGATCAAGTATACTTCGATGCAATTGTTGATCCAACTACATTTAATCCTAAACGTCCTAATAAAGAACGCACTGACCAACAAATAGAAACTGGAAGACGTTATCTAATAGTTGACAGTATAGGCGGTGCTGTTAGAGATACTTTTGAAACAACTACAAAAACCAAGTATATACACACTAACGTATTGCATAAAAAAGTTAATTCGCACACTGTGTATGTCAATGGCGTAGAAGTTATTTCAAATCCGCAGGCTAATCCAGTATATCACAATGTTGTTAGCACTACTATTTCAGGAATTGGCAGTGGTGCTACTTTTAATGTAACACAGATATTGCCCACTACTAGATATTCTGCTACAATAAGTGCATTAGGTACTAATTATCAGGTTGGAGATAGTATTAGGGTTCGCGGTAAACGACTAGGTGGAGTCAACATCATCAATGATTGTTTGATTACAGTACTTGGTGTAAATGGATCGGGTGGTATAACTAGTATTCGAGTAGCCGGAACATCAGCCGACAAGGAATTTATTATTGTTGCCGATACTGCTATTGCAATTAGTACTGTACAAGATCCTATAATTGTAACTTACGAATTAAACTTAAATGAAGACGGTCCTGATGCATGGAAAAATGCAGACTCTAGCGATACACTAGCTGAAGCAAATGATATCATCGAGTGGGATGGTACAAAATGGGTAGTTGTGTTTTCAGCTGAAGAAGTGACCGATACTATTGTGTATCAAATGAACTTCTACACTAGAACACAGTACAAGTGGAACGGAGTTGAATGGTCTAAATCATTCGAAGGCGAATATAAGAGGGGCCAATGGAGAATAACTCTTTAATGGAAATTGATTGCTCGGGTGCATTAATATGTGCTAGAGATACACACAGATTTTTATTATTACAAAAGCGTGAAGGCAAACATGCTGGCAGATGGGGACTAGTAGGTGGTACTAATCACTCCGACGAGTCTGCATGGCAAGGACTGTGCAGAGAAATTGAAGAAGAACTTGGGTTAATTCCTGATATTAAGAAAACCTTACCACTTGAACGCTTTGTTAGTAACGACAGCTTGTTTAAATTTCACACATACTTTTGTGTAGTAGACTCTGAGTTTATTCCTAAACTAAGCGATGAACATGTTGCGTGGGGATGGTTTGATCTCAACTGTTTGCCTAAACCTGTACATAAGGGACTAGATCTTAGCCTGCGTAATCGTGTTATACAAACTAAAATACAAACAGTTATTGATATTATAGATGTGTTATGACTGACGAATACATAATAAATTTAACAGACGAATCTGTAATAAACTTAGATTTTATTCGTGCAAATAGTGCATTAATTACAAAATATCAAGATGTAATTAATCAACAAGTAGACGATAGTGCAAAATTATTATTGTTAGAGTCTTTATGGAATAGCAACTATAAAGTAGAAATAATTAAAGATAATAATAGTTGGACTAAACTTAAATTTGCTAGTGAACGATCAATGATAATGTTTAAACTACAGTGGAGTTAATCCACACATTTTTAAACGATAACTCAATCCCTAACTCTTTTGCTATTCTGTAGACATCCTGGCCTGCATTGGAACCATAAAACGTTTGTATCCCGTGAGGTTCATCTAAAAACATGTTATATGTAATCATGTAAAACTCAGCAAACGGATCCCATGCTACATATATTCCCAAGTTACCTTCTTGGAAGAATAATTGTTCCCATATATTAACATCAGCAACTTCTAATGGACGACGATTGTCCCACTCGTAATGGCATGGCAATCCTGTAGTATTAGCAGTTGTACTACCGTGTTTATTAACCCAGGGATTTTCTAAAATTTCTGGTGTCGATTTAAAAATCGGCATCTTTTATTTTAATTACTGTGGATTTACAGGAAAAGGAGTTGGTACTTGATCTGGAACTTCTGCAACTACGTCCTGCCATTGGCCTAGTTCTTCATTCCACTCTTTCACTTCGTTTTCAGGTCGCGGAATTGGCGCATTCCACTGTTTTGCTGTAGCATCCCATGTCCAAGACAAAAATGGTTGTTCTGGGCGAGGGCTGTTAAAGGTATATGATACTTCTGTTTTTTCATCGGCATTTTCTGCCCACAAAGAAATAATATATTCAGTTTCAGGCGTACTTGCCCACATTATCTTTTCAAATACCGCACCATTGTTAGCTTCTGTATACACTACTCCATATGGTGGGTAAAACTGGGATAACACAGGTTGTCCGTTGCTAGTCACACTGGCTCCAAATGCTAAATTATTAAATTTTACAATTTCTGCTGACGACGTAAAAATAATATTAAGATCAGAGTGTATTGGATTAGGCTCTGTTACCTCTATATTCCATTCTTTATTTTCAACATCGAATGTTGCGTTAATTTTACTCATTTTAAAATTCCTAAACAGGTGTTATTACACAGTATTTATCAAATCAAGATTGCAGAAGGATTGTATTTATCACCATAAATATCCGTAAGAAACTGCAATTACAGAGGAAATACTATGTCAGCTTTTATTAATGGATTTTTTACAGGGGAACTAGTTCCTGATGCTACCGTAGCAGGATGTATTGATATTTTTGAAAATGCATGGCCTAATCCTGCAGAAACTATTGCTATGGTAGAAGACCAGGCTACAACTCCAGGTGCTGGCGCATATTGGCAAAAAGCAGAAACTTTTGGGGCTGGTCCGTATCAAGATGCAAGAACTAATCAGTTGATGGCAATTAGTCACCTTGGCAGAATTAGCAATAATGCTGCATTACAAAACGTACATAATCAGTTTAATTTAATGCTATTAGCCGCTAGTATTCCATATTCAATAAGATATGGGATGACAGAAGGTGCATTATGGCATGAAGATTACTCAATGTTAAAATACAGCGAGGGCGAGGAATATAAGCAACATTTTGACGGGCTAACACATTCTGGAAGAGCTATATCAAGTATTGTGTATCTTAACGATGATTACGAAGGTGGAGAGATTGAATTCCCACATTTTGGTGTTAAAATTAAGCCGCAAGCAGGCATGATGATTTTATTTCCTTCTAACTTTGCATATTCTCA
This sequence comes from Chlorellidium tetrabotrys, assembly GCA_032273165.1. Classification (NCBI taxonomy): domain Eukaryota; class Xanthophyceae; order Mischococcales; family Botryochloridaceae; genus Chlorellidium; species Chlorellidium tetrabotrys. Next base: position 25,059 of record JAUKPS010089414.1, on the reverse strand, counting down.
TATTGCACACCCTATAACTAAAGGTGTTAAATATGCATTAGTTACTTGGCTTAAAGATAGACAACCAAGTTAATATGTATTTTCCAACTATTTGTGTTGATAACTTTTTTGATGATCCAGATGCAGTCCGTAATCTTGCACTGTCATTAGAATACAAGCCTACTAGTAATATACCATGGCCTGGAAAACGGTCTAAACCAATAAATCAAATTGCCCCAGTGTACTTTGATCAGTTCTGCAAAAAACTAATGTCGTTGTCTTTTAATTTAAAAAAAGAACAAGATCTAGTATGGAGAGTAGAAACATATTTTCAGATGATAGAACCAGACCTGTACGAGCAAATAAATCAAGGTTGGGTACATATTGACGATTCAACTTATGCCGGATTGGTATATTTAAATCCTGCAATCTCTTCCGATTGCGGTACATCTATTTTTAAACCAAAGTCTATCGGAACTGTTCCAATCCACTTAGATGTAAAGCATGAAATGTTTTTAAATTTTGATAAAAATAAATCAGATTTTTATAATGCTAAGTTAACAGAGAATAATTTGCAGTATGAGGAAACTATTAGATTCAGTAATATATACAATCGATTAATTGCATATGACGGTTCTCAGCATCACGGTGTAACTAAATTTGTAGGTCCTGATAAACAACCTAGATTAACTCAGGTATTTTTTGTTAAAGAAATATCTTCATCACATTTTCCAATTCCCTCAGCGAGACAAATACAGATATGAAAAATTTAGTTAATTTCTTCTTTAAGAAAAAAGAGATAGTATTAGATTGTTTTACGCATGTGCCGTACGCATACGATTATGCAAAAATAGATTCCTCATTAAATTATATTCCTGAATGGTTTAAGAATACTCCCAAAATAGAAAAAGACGAAAACGGCAATCCAATTCCCGAACTAGTAACTGTTAAAAATTGTATTGCATTCATTGAGCTATATAAGAAAGGAATTGTTATACCTTCTTGGTTTTCAATGGATATGAAAATTAATACTGTCTCGGACACTGAAAAAAAGCCAGTTGAATGGGAAGCATCACACGAATTTGTGCATACTAACAATTCGCATCATCCGGACCAATTTAAGAGATATGCCGGACCCTATGGTGGTAACGTTAAAATATCAAGCCCGTGGGCATTTAAAACACGCGAAGAAATATATTTTACATGGACTCAACCTACTTGGAGTCTTCGAAATTTTACAGGATCTCTTACACTATTACCAGCAGTAGTAAATTATAAGTATAATCATAGTACTGAAATAAATTATTTTGTTGAAGAAAAACCTCAAGTTCAAGAACTAACTATTCCGCCTCTTACTCCGCTAGTTATGTTGCACCCCATGACTGAACGACCAGTAGTTATTAAAAATCATCTAGTTACCCTTGATGAGTTTAACAGAATTCACGGATTACATCGTATGTTTTTTCACAGGGGTGGCAAAGATTCTATGGGGTTATATCAAAGTAAGAAAAAAATTACGGATCGAATAGAGGCTCAAAACGAACAAGCTAACTCTAAGTGTCCTTACACTTCTGTAAAAAAGTTTATATCAAAAGATAATAGGAATATATAATGAATAATATACCTGAAAAATTTAAAGAACACAAGTATTGCATGATCAAGTCTGCTATCTCTCAAGAAATTGCAGATCTAGTAACACAATATGCATTGTTTGACGAAATACAGGATTATCATCCTGATAAGGATTTTGTAATAGGCGCACACTCTAAGTACGCGGATCCATTAATGGAGTCTTTGTTATTAAAGTTGCACAAAACTATAGAAGATAATACTGGATTAACACTAATACCAACGTACTCCTTTTTTAGAGTATATAGACCTGGTGATGAGCTAACTCGACATATTGATAGACCTTCATGTGAGATATCGGCCACTGTATGTTTTAATTATTCATACAGTGACTCAAACTATTCTTGGCCTATTTTTATGAATGGGACAGAATTAAACTTACATCCTGGAGACTTAGCTATCTATAAAGGATGTGACGTAGAACATTGGAGAGATAAATTTAATGCAGCAGATGGATCATGGCACGTACAAGGATTCTTTCACTACGTAGATGCAAATGGTCAATTTACCGATTTTAAATATGACAGGCGAGAGAATATAGGCGATCTTCCTAAACTTATGTATTCTCCTGGAAAAGACCAACCTATGCCAGATACTATGCCTAGCCCAGTTGATACTACAGGTCCTGAACTTAAATCTTACATTTCGTTTACAAAATGATACAAGCGTGGTTTCCTACTTTAATTTTTGAAGAGCCGTTAAAAGAGTTTACACAACATAATCAGTATCTCGCAAATAAAGCTCGGATATTAAAGGCAAAATTTAATTCTAATGTTAATACAAATTGGGGGTGTGATACATTTAACACGCTCAATACATACGATCCTAAGCAGGATAATGATCAAATCATAAACAAGTTTATAGACACATGTAAACATTATGTGTTAAACTTTTCTAAAGAGTATGGCATTAAAAAAGAAATACAAGATTTAGAGTGTCATGATTTCTGGTTTAATATAGCGATGCCTGGGAATTATCAAGAATTGCACCAACATACAAATTCGCATTTTAGTGCAGTTTATTACGTGAGTGCAGAAAAAGGAGCAGGAGATATTACATTTAAAAGTGCTGACGCATTTACTGATATGTTTAATTTGCCTGTTGATGATAAAGATCTAACTGCGGCATCATGTAAGTCATGTTCTTATTCTCCTATAAATTCTACATTATTAATTTTTAGATCAAACTTATTGCACGAAGTTAGAAAAAATCTTAGTGGATCTGATCGGATTAGTATATCAATGAATTTTAAATTTAGATAAAAAAAGCTCCGGAAGGAGCTTTTTTATTGACTTATAAGATAATAATCTTTTTCTCTTCGGGAGGAGGAGGAACATGTAACCACATGTCCTTATCATCTACCCATACTTTATTTAGAGGTATCGGCATACCTAGTTCTCTAGCTCTCTTGTATGCATTTTCCATAGCCATTCGTCCGTAAAATAATTCTACGTTACTATTATTATGAATAATTTGATCATGAGTAATCATATAGAATTCAGCGTATGGGCACCATGATGCATATAAAGCAAATCCACCAGATGCATAGTAGATCATTTCCCATATAGCAACATCTTCTATAGTCAATGGCCGTTGATAATCCCAATCAAATGTAGGAGGATAAATTGGCTTGTCAGAGTCAAACCAATTATCATCATGGAGATTATCCTTATTAGGCTCTTTAAATATATTGTGAGTTGATCTAAATTGTGGCATAAGTTTTTAATTAAGTAGGATATTTAAGTATAACTACACCAGGACCGCCATATCCTGAGCCGCCGCCCCAGTAGTTTGGAGCCCAATAACTGCCAGCGCCACCGCCGCCACCAGTGTTATCTCTACCGTAAGGAACGCCCCAACCTTGACTACCAGGTTCGATATAGTATGTATAATAGGTGTAGCCCCAACGTGGGCATGATCCGTGACCACGACCTCCACCGTCAAATCCATCGCCTCCTGGTTCTGAACTGTTGCCAGCGCCGCCACCACCGCCTGCACGAGGTACTGCTGAACCAGTAATACTACTAGCAGTACCTACTCCGCCTTGGTGTCCTGGGCCGTTTGTGCCGCCATTGCCGCCAGATCCGCCGCCGCCGCCGCCGGACCAATAATATTGATAGTTACTGCCGTTATTACCTTGGCCAGGAGTACCGTAACCAAGACTATAAGCAGTAGCAGCGCCACCACCTGAACCGCCAGGTTGCCCGTTACCAACATAATATCCGCCGCCTGCACCTCCAGCTATGGATGTAATTGGACCAATAAAACTTGGTTGTCCGTTTGCATAATAATTGCTGCTACTAGGAACTGGACCTTGACCAACGCCTACTTGGACTGGGGTTGTTGTAAAAGGTGCTGGGCCGCCTGCACGATATCCACCAGCGCCGCCACCTCCATTTCCATTTGTACTATAGCCGTTGGCTCCTGATCCGCCTGATGCAATAACTAGATATTCAGCACTTAGACCAGCACCACCTTGTGCTAATCCCATAGCTTCGGCATATTTCTTTGTATAATTTACAGTAAGTTTATGTGGACCACCTGAGGTAAACATGTGTATTTTATAACCGCCGAGCGTATATACTTTATCGCCCCCGGTAATTTCGTATTTCTCAGCAGGAAATCTTTCGACATCTCCTTGTCTATAATTTCCTCGTATACTGCTAATAAATGGCATGTAAATGTCTCCTTGTCTTTTTAAATGTGTTAATTAACTAACTGATACTGAACCACTGCTAGTCCATGTACGTATTGTTGATGCGCCGCTGGTTCCTACACTGTTACCGCCCGATACCGTCGGCGATAATACTGTATCTGCTGCTACTACTGACCATGTATCAGTACCTCGTTTACGTACAAATATTTCTTCGTTGGAACTAAAAATACCAGTTTTGCTTGCAGTTACACCGCCAGCTGCTGCCAATGTTAATGAGCCGCTACCGCCAGCTGTATTTTTAAATATACTAATAACTGTTCCAATTGGGAACGGTACTGCTGCGTTTGTAGGTATAGTAACAGTTGATGCACTAGCAACACTAAATGTGACTACTTTGCCCGCGTCGGCTAATGCTAGTTGATAGCTGCCTGATTGTACATTTTCGCTCCGATTAAAGTTAACCATTCCATCAACGTAGATACTGCCAGTAACACCAACACCTCCAGTGACTTGCAATGTACCAGTACCTGAACTAGTACTAGTGCTGCCAGCTGTCATAGTTACTGTACTGTTAGCTGCTACAGTAGTAAATGCTCCCGAACCACGTGTTGATGAGCCAATGCTCATATTGTTAATATTACCTGCAACTGCTGGATTGATTGTGACCGACCCGCTACCAGACGGACTAATTGTTACTTGAGAGTTCGATGGACTTAACCCAACTGTGCTGTTTGCATCTAATGTAGTAAACGCACCAGTACCTCTAGTGCTAGCACCAACGTTCATATTGTTGATATTACCAGCAGTTGCAGGAGCAATAGCAACTGAACCAGTACCTGTTGGACTGATAGTAATCTGCGCATTTGATCCACTTAGACCAACTGTGCTGTTTGCATCTAATGTAGTAAACGCACCAGTACTTCTTGAAGTTGCTCCAACTGAAATGCCGTTAATAGTACCAGTAGTGCTGAGAGTAACGTTAGTGCTGTTTAATGCACCGTATATAGTTCCACTTACACCAACACCGCCAGTTACTACTAGTGTACCAGTAGTTGTACTAGTTGATGCAATACCATCATCCATTAAGATACCGGCAGCAGCTTTTGTAGCACTGCTTGTTGATTTAATAGTTAAAGTGCCGCTAGTAGTTGTAGAACCTTGCACTGTTGGGCTAGTTGTCGACGTTGCAACTGATAGTGTATTACTAACTGTTGCGGTAGTTGCTAATAACGGGCCACCATGATCATTAGTTAAAATGTAGTTAGTGCCATCACTGGTAACGCTAAACACCGCAGTAGTAGGAATTGTTTGATTTACTGCGCTAGTTAATCCTGGTCCAGTAATAACTGCTCCGCCGGCCGGAGCAGCTAGTGTAATATTACCGCTAGTAGAGTTATAAAAGTTTTGTACTTGCCCTGGGCAATACCTTGGATCAACAAGAGTTACAGTATAGCCGGCACTGCCGCCTAATGTAATTAATCCGCCGGTAAACGCATAGCTAAAAACTGTTGAGTTGTTTACTGCTAGCGTTCTCGATACTGTATTAAAACGTGCCATATTATCTCACCACCTATTATGTTGTTGAAGTTTCAATGCCGTAGACTGTACAACCTACACTAGCAGCTGTTGAGTACACTATTAAATTCATACCTGCCTGCATTACAAGTCCAGTACGCTCAAAAACTCCGTTTGGAATTAGAATAGTATCATATTCAATCCACTCTTCGTTATTTGGTGTAGGAGGTGCGCCTACCGCAGTGGACATCGCCACTCTAATGTTAATTGCAGTAGTATTTCTATTAACAAGCGTTATGTTACATACGGTATAGTAGTTTGATGGTACCGTATATACCGTAGTATTTGTTGTTGCAGTTATTGCTACTGATGCTAATCGTCCTGTTGCCATTTTTTATTTCTCCAAAATTATCGTTGTAAAAAGATTCCCAATGCTACTGGAGCACCGTCAATTCCGCCTGTAAAATTCATTTTTGCTTTTACGCTTAACTGGCCGCCGCTGGTTGTCGAAATAGAATCATTTGCAACATATACAACACCTGCTGTTAATGTATTTACATTCAATGAGCTTTGTCCACCACCAATTTGAGCTGTAATATAAGATTTAATTGCTCGTTGTGTAGGCACAATATTATCACTGTTTGCAGTAAAATACGGATCTGTACTAAACTGTGTAATAATTGCCGAGCCAACACCAATATTCAATGCACCTAATTGCAAGGATTGTAGTCCTGATAAGTTAAACGCATCTGCATTCAATGTAGCTGTACCAGTTGACTGTTGTACTCCGAACAATCCGCCAACGTTAAAGTTACCGTCTTGGTCAGTTGATGTAAAGAATACTCGTCCGCCGCCGCTACTATTAGTTTGTCTTTCAATACTAGCAGTAGTAGGATCAACATATGGATAGTTGGTCTGTGCTTGATTACCAGTACCGATATACAAGAAGTCGTGTCCAGTTAGTCGAACTTGACTATATTTAATAGTTGTAGTTACTAGGTCTGCGTCCGTTGGTGCTTCTAGTACACTAATTCCTGGGCTAATTTGGAATGTGGCAGTGTACGCACCAGCATCTCCCAGCACATTAGATACAGCAACTAATTTATACCATGTATTCGGTAGTGAGCTGAATACTACGTTTGATCCAGCTTGAGGTACTTCATATAAGTTTCTAATAGCAACGAATGTACTAGGCTGGTATAAATCAGCATAACCATCTCCTACCGCAGTTCCTGTTGCAGTAGTAAATGTATTTCCTCTATTGTAGAAACTTGGGTTAGCTAAGGTGCCGTTACCGGTTCTTGGATTTAATGAAGCTGTTTTAACCTTATTAGGATCAAATTGAGTTACTATAGGACCAGCTTTATATGTTCCAGTTAATCCAGTACTTGTTGTTAGTACTACAGAAGTAGAACTACCAGCTACTAAACTAACTTTAAACTGTGTACTAGTAATAGTTGATCCAATTACAAAGTATAATTTTTCAGTTACAAGACCACTGCCGTTACAATTTGAGAATACAATTGGTTGAGAATCAATTAAGTTTTCAGTTGTATCAACAGTAATTAAATTAGTTGTATCAGTAGTTGCTGTAACAGTTCCTTGTGGATATCCGCTACCAGGTTCTACTAGTCTAACTTCAGTCATTGTGCCCGATGCTACTTTAATACGACCTAGTGCTTGTGCTCCAGTGTTAATTGAAGCTGCATTTTGTCCACTAGTTGAGCTCATTGCTACCCATAGCGGTCTGTGATTTACGTTACCAAATGCTAGAGCTGACCATGTAGATGAGCTACCTGGCATAGTGCGTAGAGTCCAGTTAATACCGTCCGGGCTAGTAGCACATACTGTACTACCTGTAGCAATTGCTATAAACAATCCTTGTCCGTACTTAACCTTAGACCATGTTTGCGTAGATGGTAATCCAACACCATAGCTCTTCCATGTAGTACCGTTATCGATACTATAAGCAGTTGCAGTTCCTGATGCTGAGCAGATTGCAACAAAACGTCCGTTGCCGTATGTAATACTTGTACCAGTAGTAAATCCTGCTGGTAATGTCCCGCCAGCTACCCACGTAGAACCATTTGTACTTGTTGCAGTTGCTAATGTAGAACCTGTTGATATTGCAACAAAACGTCCGTTACCAAAACATACTGCTGAGTAGCTACCTGATCCTAATGTTGGTAACGAACGTGTAGTCCATGTTATACCAGTTGTACTAGATGCTGCGGTGCTAGATCCTGAGCCGCCAACTACTACGTATGTACTAACTCCATTAAGAACACCATATGCAATACCTGCCATTGTAGATGCAGGTAATGCACTACCGGCTGTCCAGCTTGCAGTATTTGCTGCACTAGCAGGCAAGTAAGCAGAATTAGTTGATCCGCTACCTGAAATTGCAACAAACTTAGCAGCAGTATCTACAATAGATACTGAAGGTGTACTAGTGTATCCTTTACCAGGATCAACAATAGTAATGCTAGACACGCCTGTGTTAGATAGAACAGCAGTACCAGTAGCTAATGTTCCTACATAAGTTAAACCAACACCATATGTTCCACTTGAACCAGTTCCTGTTTGGAATGTAGGAGCTGTAGAACTAAATGTACCGCTGGCGCCCGCTTGGTAATAGTTAGTAGTTGTGGTTAATCCAACTACATTAGCATATGAATAATATTGACCGCTTGTGGCGCTGCCTCCATTAGTCCATGCTGTAGCACTAAACGGTGCGTCTAGTGTAACTGTAGGCGGAGTGGTGTAATTTCTTCCCCACTGGCTTACTGTTAATTTAGTTACTTTTGTGCTATCGGCAGTTACCGTAGGAGGAGAGTTATAACCAGCTCCGTTACTTGTACCTGGATAATTTATGTTATCAATATAGATAGCATCAATTTTTCCATTTAGTACAGTACATGTTGCAACAGCTCCTGCACCACCATTTGTAGGTGTAAACACAATAGTAGGAGCAGTAGTATAATTTCTGCCGCCGTCAACGATAGTAACACCTACTACTTGATCAACTCCTGGTAAGCCAACACTATTAGCTGTTCCCATAATTGGTGTTAAGATTGCACCAACACCTCCCATGCCTCCGATTGTAGCCGAAGCGATTGCTCCGCTGCCGCCACCGAACACAACAGAATTCCAACTTGCGCTAGCTGGCAGCACGCCGCCCGATGCCCATGTTTTTCCGTCTAAACTATATGCTGTTGCAGTACCGGTGTTACCAATCGCTACAAATTTATTATTGCCAAATATTGCTGAAGCATATGTATTGGTTGGCACTGTTCTAGCAGTAGCAGTATATCCGGGAGCAGTATAACTAATACGTGGTTCAATAATATAACTAGAAGTTAAGTCAATTGCATTAGCAATAGTAGTTCCTGGTACAGCATGATCCCATCCTGCTGCGTATAATGGAATAGTTAATCCGCTAGCAGTAGTTGTAGTAATAGTTACAGCAGTTCCTGCTGCGCCAGTTAAACTTACTGAGAACTGTGTACCTGAGAAGTTTGCAGTTCTGATATAGTACAACGTATTTGCAGTTAATCCGTTAATTGTTGTTCCTAAGTAAATAGGCATTCCGGGATATAGAGTAGCAGTACTTGCAACTGTTACTAAGTTATTAGTAATTGCTGTACCTGTAATAGTTAGAGTAGTAAAGCTATCTTTATAAATTTTAACAAGTTTAGTACCGTTATTGTAATCTAAAATGTTAGCATATTGTCCAACGCCTGTACCAGCAGTTATCATAATTCGCATTGTAGGATATGCTGTTGCTAGCGCAACGTCAGAGTTAGCAATAGTTAACTCACCAACAGCACCACTCTGTGCGGCATTAATAGCGTTTACATAGTTTGAACCACCGTATCCATTGCCGTCATTTAGGTCATATATTCTAGTTTCAAATACGCCGCCGTCACGGAATTCATCAGTAATAGTTACTACGTTAATACCGTCGCCACTAATTCCAACATCTCCGTTAGTATAGTTAATACCTGCATTAGCGTATTCTACACGAAGAATTGTTCCTGCAACTCCATTTACAACAGTATTTCCAATTACAGCATCTTGTTGATGATTATCAACTACTGCAAAAATTGGTTGCTCGTATGTGTCAGTACCTTCAGCAATAACACCATATGTACCATATGAGCTGTTACCGTTAGTAGCACGGATACGTCCACCTAGCTCTGCCAAGTATCCTGCATAGCCGTAGTAGTTAAACACTGAAACTAATTCAGTTAACGAATTAGCACCAGTACACCATACTCCGAGTCCGTCGCTTAGAATTGTTGTAAAGTCGTTCTTAACCATAGAACGATTTCCGCCAGCGTGGATTGCTCCGTCGATTTTAGCACCAATACACCCAGTTCCGAACATAGACACGTTTTGTGAATAGTGCGAACGTTGTTGTACCCAGACATTAGAATCATTTGGTCCGAATCCTGGATTTAATGCCACATAAGCACCAGCCGTTGGACGCTTAGTTCCGTAGTCATTCTCTTCTGTTAATGTTCCGTTTAATCCAGTTAGTGTACAATTTCTTAATCCAGTACCATTACTTACATAGAACATGTTAGAAAGTGTTGATCCGCTTACAGCATTGTTATACAATTCTGCTGCACGTAATGAACGATAGTTTCCAGTGTAACTTAAATCGTAAATGATACCGTCAATGTATTCTTTCATATCACGTTTGCATGATGTTACATCAAACGCATAAGTTACAGTCATTGAACCAGTACCGTCAGCAGTTATATCAACTGTGATAGGAAGTGTTTGCGACATGCTTAATGTAAAGGTAGTAGCGGACGGCACTGTTAATACGTAGTATGTAGTATTTTGTACTACTCCACTACCAGCAATAATAGATCCAGTAAAGTTAACAGGATCACCTACAGTTAAATTATGTGCTGCACTAGTTGTAAACAAATTAGTAGTTGCAGTAGTACTTGTAACGGTACCTCCAAAGCTAGCATTAATCCAAGCTGTAGCTTCGCTTGCTAAAAATTCTTTGTTTAATCTTAGAGCTTCTGCTGCATTGTATAACCCAATATCATTTTTATAAGTTATAGTGCCAGTTACTTCTGAAGTAGAACCAATACCGTTTAACATAGTATTGATAATAATATCCATTAGCACTTTAATCTTACGTTTTGCAGTAGCATTATCAGTTACAATTGCTAGCAACAATGTTTTTAAGTATCTAAATGATGCAATAGTTGCTGCTTTTTGTGTACCAACTACTAATGATGCTTGAGCTCGATAGTAGCTTCTTGCAGACATGATTGTTAATACATTGCTGTCAAACATCATATCGTAGCCTACATAGTCAACAATTATACCAATATCTCTTTCGCAAGTTGATACATTGTAAGTTAATGTAGGATAATTTGTAGCAATATATTGTGTAATTTGAGTCTTAATGCTTGCTTTATTAGCCTGGATCGCATTTCTCAACGTAACCAACGACGATGTAACCCACGAAGTACTTGGCATGTTAACAACTTCAGCAAGAATTGATAATCCTGTACCGTCAGTGAATGTTGATATTACAGGACCGCCTTGGTAAGCAGCCAATGTAAATGTAGTAGTCAATGGTGTTGACTGAACATAATAAGTAGTGCCGCTAATTAGACCGTTCGCAGTTGATTGTGGTATAACTTCGTCGCCTACTGCTAGTCCGTGTGTTCCACTAGTAAATGTTGTACCACTTGCAATAGTTGTAATAGTTATTCTAGGAACACCGGTAGTAATACCGTTATCAATAATATTTGTAATACCATCAACTAGTGTGCCAACTGTTGTTGATGAGGCTCCTGAACCAACTGTCTGACCAAGTGCTGCCCTTACTCGAGCCACAGATCCTTGATATGGATAAGATGCGTATCCAGTAACAGTTGCAGAGTCAGTAACTACTGCTTGCGCTAACGCTTTTAAGTATGCATAGGCTGCTAGGGTTGCTGTTTTTTCACTAGAATTAATTTCAAATACACTAGTTAGTGCAGAATAATATGCACGTCCAGTCTGTAGTGTAGCTAGCTTACCAGTACCACCAACACCGTAACCATATATAAGATCATAACGCAACGCTTCTATAATGTAACCTACATCTCGTGCGCAATTTTCGTGACTGTATGATAAACTTGGATACCCATTAGTAATAAATGCAATAATTTCAGCTTTGATAAATTCAGTATTATCAGTTAATAGTACTGCTGCGGCAGCATATCCACTTGTAACAGTTGATGGATTGGTCCACTGATTACGAGGAATTGCACCGCCATTGATGAATCCAGTAACATCAGACACAATCGCATTAATCTGTGCTACTGCTCCCGACGCTGCAATATGTTTAACTTTATATTTAATAAAATTAATTGCGCCTAGCTCAGCTTGACGTTGTAATGTAGATACAACTTGAGCTGAAGTTGTAGCACGTTGGTAACTTCTACCTGCAGTAATTGCAGCAAAATTACTACCAAAAACTAAATCATAACTTAATGCATCAACAATATACCCTGCATCTCTAGAGCATAATGTAGCATTAAAGTTCAAGTCTTGATAGTGTTTGTAAACCCACCATAGTGTATCTGATTGTATTTCAGCTTTCTTAGCCTGAACTGCGGCAAATGCTGTTTGTAAAGAACTGCTAGCCCATGTAATACTTGGAGTTATAGTTGCATTTGCATAACCATTACTTACCCAGTCAATAACATCTTGTACTCGACTTTGAGCAAATGCGGCAGCTGTACCAACAGTATCTCCCGTACCGCCTAAATACTGCGAAGGTCCGCTATAACCTACTGTAGTTGTTACTGTTTGACGTTGTGCAATTTGACCAATTATTGTTTTTATTCTAGCATAAGCCGCAACTGTTGCTGCAATCTCGCCTGAGCCAATAGTTGAGGTATAATTTGAGTAGTATGCACTACCTACAATTAATGATTGTAAATTACCGCCATAAGTGATATCGTATCTTACACCGTCTAAGATATAGCCAATATCTCTAGCACAACCGGCTTGGCCTGTTGCTCCAAGACCAACCCAAACTGCATTATAATTAACACTTAGATATTGAGCAATTTCAGCTTTAATAAATGCGTAATTATTAACAATCTGTAGTTGAGCATTTAAGTAATTGCTGTCATATGCATTACCAGTACCGCCAGTTGGAGTTGGCAATACTAATGTTGATTCTGTGCCTAGGCCGCTAGCAATAATATCGTACATAACATTAGCACTAGTTTCTACTCTAGAAACAGCTAATGTACTACCAACCGATCCAGTTTGACCGTTTGTTATTTGCTTAATTGCAGTATCAATATATGTTATTGTATCTAAAGTAGCAGCTAGTTGATTTGCAAGTACATACTGTGCAGATGATGTTGCTCTATAGTAACTCATACCTGCTTTGATAGATCTAAAATTACTGCCAAACATCACATCGTACGCTACTGCATCAACCATATAGCCAACATCTCGAGAACATGTTTCTGTATTATATGTTAATGATGGATATTTTGTACTAATATATTCAATTGCTCCGGCTTGTATACCAGCCTTTAATTTTGTAATTGCTATTTTAGCTAGTACAAGATCGTTGCTTACCCAACTAGTAGGCGGCTCAATAGTATCAGGAGTTACTCCAGTATCAATTGTATCATATATTTCTTGGATACGATTTTCTGCAAATACTCCAGCTGGTGCAGATCCGTGCGGTAATGAATCATCTTGTAAGCTGGCATTGCCTGTAGACTTAGTCCAACTGCTAGGACTATTATCGCCAACTGCAATATATCCTATAATTGCTTTTAATCTTGCTTGTACTGCCAAGGCAGCTGCTTTTTCGTTACTATTTTCAACAAATGTACCGTATGAGTAATATGAACGTGCTGCAACAACAGTTTCTAAATTGCCGCCGTATGTTAAATCATACTCTAGTGCATCTATAATGTATCCAATATCTCTTAAACATGCAGCCTTGTTAGGTGCGCTTAAACTTGCCCATAATACACTATAGTTTGTATTCATATAGGCAGTAACTTCGTCTTGTAAAAACGATTTGTTTGATACAATTAGTCTACGTGCATTTAAATATCCAGCATCGTATCCTGCTGGATCCGATAGTACTGTACTAGGAACTGATCCAAGTCCACCTGATAAAATTGCTGATATAATTGCAGTTTTTGTTCCAACTGCTGTTGATGTTGTTCCGCTACCTGCATAGCCACTAACATAGAATTGTGTTTCAGTATTTCCTGCTGTAGGAGTTACTACCACGTTTTGAACAATATCGCCAGCTACAGTAGCAATACGATTTAGTGCTGATGTAGTCTTTGCTTTGTCATTAACTAATAATACATTTGCAGTAGCTGGTTGTATAACTGTACTGCGTAATTCGTCGCCGACTACTGCGGTATAAGGAGAAATTACAATTGGTAAAACTTCTGTAAATGTTCCAGTTTTAACTGAAATAGTGGTATTAGGATAAATTGCAGACGGTATAGCTGTTACAGATCCTGCAAGAATACCGTCAGTAATGATTGATAACAAGTCAGCCGCTCTAGTTGCTACTCCACTTTCAGCAGTTAATGATGTATCAACTATTTGTACTACACCGGTTGTAATTCCGTTCATTGCTTGGTAATTTCTCCAAGCAGTATTGCTAAGAACTTTTTCTACTAAAGTGCTTAGATAATTGTATGCTGCAATTGTTTGAGTAGTTTGCGCTCCAAAGTTACTATTAATATATGCATTGCCTGCGGCAGTATAATATGCTTTTGCAGCAGCAGTAATCTTACCTGTTCCGCCGTGTGTTAGGTCATGAACTAATGCTTCAACAATTAATCCAGTATCTCTTTCACAGAAATCATGATCGTACACTAATGTACCAGTCATAGTACCTGAACCGTCAGTTAACTGTTTTACTGTGCCTCCAGATATTGATGAAATAGTAAATGTCGTATCACTAACAATAGTCTTAACATAATAAGTAGTTCCTGCAACTACACCGCCCACTGTGCCAGTAAAGCTAATAGGCATATTTACTACTAAGTTTTCAGTAGTTACGCAAGTAAAAATATCTTGTGTAGATTCGGCTGCTGAAATATTAACAGTGTATGTATAAATTACCCAATTGGTAATTTCTTTCATCATAAACTGTTTATTTTTAACCAATAGCATTTTAGCTTGTGGGTTTAAGTAACCTTCTTCAACTTGTTTAGCTGCAAATCTTACAGACTTCCAAGGTTGATCAATAGTTGCACCTGCTTCGGGATATGCTACATCTCGTCCTAGTGGTCCTACATATACTAGGTTATTAATCAATCCGTAATTTGCCCATACTGGAACACCGTCTTGACTACGTAACACTTGGCCGTTTGTTCCAACTGGTAATCTTTCAGGGCCGTTGTCACCGTAATACACTAAGTCGCCAGTGGTAGTGAGAATATTAACTTCTGAACCTGCTGTTAGTAAATTCCAGTAATCGCCTTGCGTATCAGCATCGGGCCTATCGCCAGTTGATGCAATATGTGGATTGATACAAATGTAACTGTTAGCACCAAATGATGCAGTATCACCTAGTAGGTAACTTGTACCAGCAGTCCAAGTTACTGATCTGCCAGAAGTTGTAAATGTAGCAATAGCGCCAGTTGATACAGTTACAACAGTAATTGTAATATCATTAGCAGGACTAATGCCGCCTAAATTACTTCCTAAGATTTTAATTCTATCAAGAGCTGCGTAATTTGATCCAGCTTGCCCCGATGTTAGTGTAACATTATATACAGTACCAGTTCGGGTAACATCAAACTTAGCACCGCTACCAACTCCAGTTACTGTAACAGAATTAACTGCTAGATAAGTTTCAGGAGTGTCGGTCCAGCGTAATCCGCTGTTTAATCTTGCCCAGTATGTGGTTGCTAGTAATGGCGTTTGTGCAATACTATCAGCTTTAGCAACATATGTGTAGCCGCCGTTCCTAACAATGTCACCAACTTTATAATTAATTGCATCGTCGTATTCGCCTACAAAGTTAAATCCTGTAGTAAAGACTGCCCAATCATTTGCATTGCTAGTTGGTTGTTTGTTAGTATTATTACGTTTAGCAATGTATGAATAACCGCCATAGGTTACAGTATCGCCAAGTTGGTATACTGTAGAATTGTTCCATGAATTTTCAAACTGGAAGCCATTTACAAAAACACTAAATTTACTAGTATCAATAGTTGTGCCAGAAGAAGTATGATATGCAGTACATATCCATAGATCAGCACCCCATTTTACAACATCGTTTTGTTTGTACCTAACATTAGCGCCACCTGGTAACCCTGCTGAGTTCCACTCACCTAAGTAAGTAATACCTTGATTAAATGTGTCCCAATTGCCTGAATCAACTTCTAATCCCTCAGCTTCTGTTGCAGCACTAACGTGACCTAACGTACAAACATAAGTTGTTCCGCCGTATACAACAAAATCGTTTATTCGATATCGAGTTTCAGTTGCCCAATCTCCTGCCCAGTTAAACGAAGTAGCAAATAATTCCCACTTATCTAAATTTTCTTCTAATCCTAAATAATCAGGATCTTCGTAAGTTGCAGATGTATGACCAGTTTTACAAATATAAACTAATGCACCATATTTAACAACTGCTCCTGGGTTATAATATGTCTCTGCTTGCCAATCGCCGCTCCATTTTGTTCCGTCGGCAACAATATTCCATCTTGGTACTCCTGGATAGTCCAAATCAGTATCGAAAAGACTAGAAGCAGTGTGATTTACAACACAAATATAACTCTTTCCGCCGTTGCTTACCACGTCATCTATTAGATATGGAGTTCCAACGGTCCACTGACCTTTCCATACAAATCTAATTCTACCTAGTTTAAATTCAGCCATTTGCTTTCGTCCTTTTACATTATATTTATCTTAGTTTATTATTTTGATTTTTATTGCTCTATATTTCCAGCAGCAAAGCTCTTTTGGAAATACATCATTGCCATACCATCGCCGTCCCATCCGCCAGCACCGCCACCGTTGCCGTCATTTACACCTTTTACATTAACAACACTAGGCATTCTTACATGCCATCCGTCATTACCTTCAACGATTGTGCTAGAAATTTTATCAGGTCCACCGATTAATACGGTACCAGCAATTAATTGTCCAGTAAATGTATTAGATCCACCCTGGCTTAATTTTGCGCCCAGGTATGCTTTAATTGCTTTTTGTGTTGGGACAATACTATTTGAGTTAGCAACAAATGTAGAATCTGTACTAAATTGTGTAATAATAACACTATTACTTCCAACAGCAACTCCACCAATCTTTAATTCGTTTAATCCGCTTAATCCGAATTGACTAGCACTAAGCGTAATAATACCAGTTGCTTGTTCAACAGCAAACAGTTTACCGACGCGGAAGTTACCGTCTTGGTCAGTTGATGAATAAAATACTCGGCCATAATTAGCATCAATTGCTTCATTTTGCTGCGACAATACTGTAGTAGTTGGCAGTAGTGGATAGTTTGATTCTTCAAAATTACCGTAACCGATGTTTAAATAATCGTGGTTTGTTAATCGAACTTGACTATATTTTGTTCTAATCGATACCGGTGCTTGATGGTCCGGGGACAAACCAACTGTAATTTCTGGTGATACAAAAACTTCAGCAAGTATGTTAGGAGTAACTGTACCATCTAACAACGTTGCCGAAGTTACTTTATAGATAGTATCATCACCGTTGATAGCAAGATTATCTCCTGCCACTGGTAAGATCGATAATCCGTTTACAATAATACCCAAGCCAGTTTGATATTTCTCAGCATATCCGTCGCCTGTTATAGTAATTGTAGTAGTATTAGTATTATATCCGGATCCTCTATTAATGAAGGTCGGATTTCCTAATACTCCTGATCCCTTTAACGGAGTTACTGATGCTAAAACAGTAGCATTAGTATCGATAATACTTACTGTTGGAGCAATCAAATAATTTGACCCTGGATCCCATTCATTAATTTCAGTAATTTTTCCTGCAACAACTGTAGGTCTTGCTTTTGTCTGACTACCTGCATCGATTACGGTTGCAAAACTTTGTCCTTTTACAGAAACAAATCTTCCACCGAGTCCAGTTGTATTTCCAAAAACAATAGCCCCAATATTTGGTGTGGCAGTTTTTTTACTCCACACTATTCCGTCTTCACTTATGTAATTAACTGGGCCAAGAGTTTCGTCTCCTACTAAAACAAATATACCTGAGCCGTATGCAATATTAGTTCCTAATACAGTATATAGAGATTCGCCCCATGTAATACCGTCAAAGCTGTATGCTGTTTTAGACGATGTTGATGATACTGCAACAAACCTTCCGTTTCCATAAGTAACATCTGACCAAGTAGTAGAACTAGGCAACGGACTGGATACCCATGTTATACCATCTGTACTTCTAGCAGCTTGGGTGCCGCCTGTCGCTACTGCAACAAATATACCTGCGCCATATGCTAGCCCTGTCCAAGTAGTATTAGGTAAACCTGTCCCGCTTGCCCAAGTAGCTCCAAAGTTTGTTGAGTATGCAGAACTTGCAGAATTACTAGTTATAGCAACAAATGTGCCGTTGCCATACACCACCCTGCTCCAACTTCCAATTGATGGAAGATATGATGTCTTCCATGTTGCTAAATTGCTGTTTGAATATATTACCTTAGATCCAGGGATAGCACTACCTCCCGAAGAAATAATTACCCAATATTTAGAACCGTAAATAATGCTAGACCATGATGCTGAAAATGGCAGCGCCTGCTGAGACCATGTTGTACCGTTTGTAGTAACAGCAAGTGTTGTATCGTTATTTGCAAGGCCAACAAACGTGCCGTCACCGTATCCTATTGATACATATGCTGTGCCTGGTGCTTGTGTAATGCCGGCTGCAGAAACTGCCATAAATCCAGGTTTTGAGTATACAATTCGTGGCTCTATACTATACACACTAGTTGAATCAAATGATGATACTAATGCAGTTCCTGGATTTACGTGATCCCATCCTACTTGTCCCATTTTCATAGAACCAGTATTATCAGTTAGAACAACATTACTTGCACCGTTGCTTGTACTAGTAATTGTAAATGTATTTGATGCACCTACAGAAATAGTACGGACATAGTACGTGTCTCCTCGAGTAATTCCACCTAGCAAAGGCACACTAAATGTACCAATCATACTACCAGCGTCACTTGTTAATGATCTCTTTACAGTAGTAGATGTACCAGTTAACACTCCAGATCCAGTAGTAAGTGATAGTACTGGACCAGTTGTTCTTACTATACAAGATCCAATTCCTGTACTTAATGAAACTGGGCTAGAACTAGCTCTAGTAGTACCAGTCATTGATCCAGATGCTGTACTTAATGTAGAATTTGCAATAGGAGTTCTTGCAGTAACACTACCGCTACCTAGTTGAAGCGTAAAGGCCGATCCGCCTGGTGATGTGCTAATAGTAAACGATGTAGCATCATTAATCGCAGAAATATAATATACTGTTCCAGACTGAATGTTTCCAAATGTTACGCCGCCAAATATAATTGGATTGTTTGCAACAAATCCTGCTGTACTGTCTACAGTGATCAAATTTGATGTAGGAGCTGTTGCGGTTGCTGTTACTGAAAGTACTGATGCAGTAACTGATATATGAGTAGAATCGTATATTCTACTAACATAATAAGGAACGCCTGGAGCTAATCCACCGAATGCAGTTCCTGAGAATGTAATAGGATACATTGGAGTTAAGTTACTAGACGACCCTACAGTAAGAACATTAGTGTAAGTTGTTCCGCTTAACGAAATCGAAGCTGATGTATCAGTTACTGAGATCGATAATGCCGACGATGTTGAACTAACTGTCAATGAAGTAGAATTATTAATATATGAAATATAGTATACTCTGTCATTAACTAGGCCACCAAAAGTAGTTCCTGTAAATACAATTGGATTTCCTATTACAAACCCAGTAGTATCGCCTACTGTAATTAACTCTCCTTGATCTTGTGTTTCAGTTGCAACTGTAGTTAACACATTTGCTGAAATTGTAATATGTGTAGAATCAATAATATGGTTGATATAGTACTTGGTATTAGGTACAATTGCTCCAAATGTAGTTCCTGTAAACTTAATTGGATTTAACGGAACTAATGTGTCACTAGAGTCTACAGTAATACTGTTAGTAACTACAGTAGATGCAGTAGCAGTAGGTGTTACTAGCGTATCAGATATAGTAAAGGTATCACTATCAATAATATCATTAATATAATAATCAGTACTAGCTTCGATATCTGACAATACTAATCCTGTAAAATATATGGGTAAATTTATATCCATATTAGTAGTCGATCCTCCTAGATAGCTAGTGTTTGAAGGATAATTTAACGACATACTACCTGCTGAGGTATTTAAGAAAATTGCTGCGCCACCAATAGTTAGTCCTAATTGAATACTATTTTCATCAATGATTGATGTTATATAATATGTAAAGTTTGAAGTTACGCCGCCATATGTAGTGCCAGAAAACGTTACGGGCATATCTATTGTTAGCTGTGCAGTGCTTTCTACAAACATAGTATTTGTTTGACCGCCTGTTGTGCTAATAACAAGTACCGCACTCTGACCAACTAGTGTCACATTAGTGTCATACGTTGTAGGAACAAACTGAATAGGTTGATTTGTATATAAAGAATATACATCTGCAGTCTCAGCTAACGTAAAAATATTACCGGTAGCTGAACTACTAGTTATTTCTAGTTGTGTAAACGACTCTTTTAATACTGATGCTATCTTCAATGTGTCATCAAAGTTTGAGATTGTTCCGTACTGGCCGGCTCCTAACCCGCTATTAACAAATACTCTCATACCAAGATAATCTTTAGGACCTGCTACATCAGATCCAGCAATAGTAATAGTTGATGTTGTTCCTGCTTGTGCATTATTTGTTGCTAACTTATAGCCAGTACCACCAGTAATTCTATCAACTTCTAATAAGCGAGTTTGATATACACCATTATGTCTAATTTCATCAGCAACTATGTCAACACCTGTACCTGCTCCTACAATGTCATAATTTGCATAAGCAGTAAATCGGTTAGTAGTTGTTTTTTGATAAAATCCTAGTCTATCACCTAACTCTAGTTGAGATCCGTACAGTAAAGTGTATCCAGTATTGCCAAGCTGAGATCTAGGATAAATTCTTAGTTGTAAACTTGTGTTTAGACCAGATACATCATAGAACTGGAATGACAATCTAACCCAACCAGGGTTAGTAGATACAGGCGTTGCTGAAAATATACTAGGAACCATGCCGCCAGTAGCACTACCTGCAGTTATAGTGTTTGTAGTAAAATTATAGCTAATGCGACTTGTTGCTGTAGAATATCCGCTAAATGTAGCGGCTAAATCAAATATATTTGCAGTACCTTGCTTACAAAAAATACTTGCAGTATATGGTTGAATACTACCTATTTGCACAGTACCAGCTGATGTAATTGCAGTGATTGTAGTACCAGATAGTTCGGATACAGTAATAATTAAATCATTAACTCCGCTAATTCCACCTAACTGTGATCCTAATATACGAATTTGATTAGTTGCAACATATCCAGTTCCGCCGTCGTTGATAGTAACAATATATTGTGTACTAGTAACAATAATATCAAATGTTGCTGTAGATCCTGAACCTGTTATATTAGATCCGCTAACTGCGGTGTATGTAGCTCCGGATGGAGCTATAGTAACAGTTTGTGAAAAATAACTACTATCAGATCCAGAAGTATTACCAGTTGCAATCCATGCATCTGATTGATTTGCGTAAGGCGACAAGATAGATTGCACCAATGTAACATTTCCGTCACTTGCCCAGTTTGTAAATAAATTACTGTATTTTAGTAAATTTGTTGTAGCAGTTAAATAATCTTGACCTGCGTGACTGTATTGAAGTTTTAAGATATTAGCAGTTGCGCCCAATGCGCTAAACGGAGTTGCAGTAGCTTCATAATATCTATTATATACTGTTCCAGTTACTGGAACTTCAGTGGTATCAAATCCTTCAGCAATAACGCCATAATTACCATATGAGCTGTTACCGTTAGTAGCACGTATACGTCCACCAGCTTCGGAAAAATATCCAGAGTATGCATAGTATGAGAAAACAGACACCGCTTCACACAATGCGCCAGGACCTGTACAGTGTATGCCAATACCGTCACTTACAATTTGTGTAAAATCATTACATACAATAGACTTATTGCCGCCGTTATGTAAACTACCGTCAATCTTTAGACCAACGCATCCTGTACCAAACGTTGTTACGTTTTGAATGTATGGGCTCTTTCTATAGATCCATGCACTTGTATCATTTGCACCAGATCCGGGATCTAAACTTACAAAACTTCCGCCAGTTGGGCGACGTGTTGTAAATGAGTTAGGGGCAGTAAGCGTACCTAACAATCCAGACAATGTCATATTCCTAATACCTGTTCCGTTTTGCACACGGAACATGTCTTTTAATGCATCACCGCCGAACACTCTCATTCGACTAGTAGTATTTGATAATGCAACAGGAGGCCCGTTTGGTACTGCACTTACTGAAAATTGAGTGCTTGTAATAGTGCTGCCGATTACATAGTATGGAATGCCGGCAGTAACTCCGCCAAAGACGCTATCATACCCAGATACTGGATTAATTGACACAAACTGAACTTCAGTATTATTAGCCATTCCAGCAGTTGTTCCTACTGTAAATAAATTTGTTCCGGTAAACGATCTAGTTGCAATTGTATTAATAATATTCTTAGGATATACAGTTACTCCACGAAGTTCGTCGCCATTGAGTGCAGTATTTGCAGGAATAACAATAGGTAAATCTTCGTGGTAGTCTCCAGTCTTAATCATAAGTGTTGCCGTTAATCCTTGATTTTCTGGAGGCAAACTACTAATATTTTTATTAATTAATGCAGTAGTTATAATAGTCCTGTATGATTGCACAGTGGTAAGAACTGATCCTAGATTTTCAACTGTGCTAAACGATTGCGGATATACTGTTTGATATACTGGGTCAATGATTGTATTGTTTAATACATCATTTATTGTTGTAAACACACGATTTATAGTTGATACAAAAGAATTAATCTGAGAAGCAACTTCAGTTGTGATAAATTTACTGCCGTATTCTTTATCAAAAAATGAAACTGTAAACGCAATTGTTTGACTGTTGCCGCCCCTTGCTAGGTCATATATAACTGCATCTATTAAATATCTAGTGTCGCGTTTAGTTTTTTCAGAATTAGGAGTTGGTATAAATGACTGTGTTAATACCCACTCATATACTTCTTCTGTTATAAAATTTTTATTTTGAGTTAACAACTGTTTTGCACTAGGATTCAATGTACCAGCAGCAATTCGATCACATGCATACTTAATTGTTCTCCACGAGTCATTTAAAGTTGTACCACGCTCTGGTGTATCCACACCGTCAGTAGACACGTAAAATACTCTTGTAATTTGTCCAACTCTACCCCAAGTTAAATCTTGGTCTCCAGCTTTAAGGAATGTTCCTGTTGCGCCTTTAGGTAATTTAACGTTTTGAATAGCATTACGTGTGACTAAATCGCCTCGACGTGTTAGTACGTTATTTGCATCACCTTCTGCAAAGCTGTTCCAGTATGTTCCCTCATCTTGATCTGGGCGACTAGTAAATGTTCCAGTCATAACACCTGTTGAGATTGATAAAGTTTTTGTACTACCGGCAACATGGTCAACTAACGTTTCACTAATTGTAATATGTGCGCTGTCAGTGACAGTCTTAACATAGTAGGTTACATTTGGTGTAATATTACCAAATCCAACACCAGTGAATACAATCGCTTGATTAGGATTTAATTGTGAAGTCGATGTAACTGTAATTTTGTTTCCAGAAATAACCGAAGAAGCAGTAACAGTTGTGTCAACATCTGATGGCACGTGTTCGTTAATACAAATATAAGTTGATGCTCTATACTTTACAACATCACCAATTTTGTAAGTTGCTTCAACTGGTGCACTTTCCCAGTCACTTCTCCAACGGAAGCCATCAGTAACTTTTTCCCATTTAGAAGTAACATAAAACGGAGATTCGTTTGGAAGAACTTCTTCAATGGCAACAAAGTTATTACCACCGTACTGTACTAAGTCACCAACTTTGTATGACTGTGAGCTAATATATCTTGCTCTATTGTTAAATCCAGTTGTTAATAGTTTCCAGTGCCCGGCACTTGTTGGCGGGATTTGTGATATATTTCTATCAGTTGCAATGTACGCATAACCACCATAAGTAACAACGTCACCAGATTGATATTCAGTTGTACCGTCCCAGCTATCTTCAAATTGTAAACCTTCTACAAAAACTGCCCATTTGTTTTCGTCAAATGCAGTTCTGTTACTTGTATGTGGAGTTGTACATAGATATAAGCCAGCGCCAAATTTAACAATATCATTTTTTGCATATGAAGTTGTTACTCTGTTATCAGGATTATCACTACCGTTCCACAAACCTCTCCATTGGAAACCTGTAGTAAATACTTGCCATTTTTCTTGATCAGACTCTAAACCGTTAACAAACGATTCTGAAAGGATAGCAACTAAACTAGCTGTTCCGTCACCTACTGCTGGATCAACAGTAATTGTTGGAATAGCAGTATACCCAGAACCTGGATTGTCAATTACTACTGTACTAATGCCACCAAAGCCTGTTACAGTAATGTGACCAGTTGCTGTTACGCCGCCTAGTAATTGTGGGGCTGAGAATGTAATTTCTGTATTACTTGGGTATGTTGTACCAGTTGCAATGACGTTTGCACCAATAACTGTTTCACCACTATATGTGCCAACTACTGAACTGTGTCCAGTCAAGCAAACATAAGTAATACCATTATATTTTACTAGGTCATTTTTCTTATAAAATGTTGAAGGAGCCCAATTGCCCTTCCATTCGTTTCCGTTGACAAATAAATCCCACTTACCAGCAGTTGCGTCGGACTCAAATCCGCCTGTGGCTGAACTATCTGCTGTATGGTTAGTTTTAGCAATATATAAGCTACCGCCATATTTTACTACGTCACTAATTTTGTAAACTGCTGAGGCAGTCCATGGAGCGGATTTCCACTCTGTACCACCTGTCATCACTTCCCATTTTGGGGTCAATGCAGTTAAATCTACATTGAAGTTTGCATTTGCCATGTGGGCAGTTTTACA
>JAUKPS010089303.1:0-35722 GCA_032273165.1 Chlorellidium tetrabotrys | reverse complement strand
GCATGCTGACCTTTTGAAATCGTTTAGCTATTCTGCCTTGAAGAAATTTTTTAATCCACGGAATTTGCCATGGCACCCTTTCGCCAGTTTGTCGTTTTAACTATCTTGATGACCTACATCGTGATCTTCGCCGGCTCCGTCGTGCGCGGAACGGGTTCGGGTCTCGGCTGTCCTGATTGGCCCCAATGTTTTGGTCAGTGGGTTCCGCCTGTCGACATTTCTGAACTGCCCGCAGACTACAAAGACATCTACAAAATTAACGGCAAAGTCATCGCCGACTTCGACGCCTTCAAGACGTGGACCGAATATCTCAACCGCCTCCTGGGCGCATTCCTTGGGGTCATGATTCTGTGGATGTTCTTCAAGTCCTTCAAGCATCGTGACAGGGAGCCGGACCTTCCTTGGTACTGCGCTGGCCTGGTGTTACTCGTGGCTATCCAGGGGGGCATCGGTGCTTTAGTCGTTTTCAGTCACCTGAAGCCCTTCATCATTACCCTGCACATGGTGCTCGCACTTCTTCTCCTGTTCTGCTTGCAGGCCTTGCGGAAGTACTGTGCTGATCTAGAAAACTTCGGCATTAACTTTCATGCCGACACTCACAATCTGCCTCTGACAAAATTACTTATCGGCCTGGGTGCGATTCAAATCATACTCGGGACACAAGTGCGTGAGACCGTCGATCACCTTATGCGAGATACCGGCGCAGCAACGGCGGACACTGTGGTCGATCAACTCGGCTGGATCTTCTACGTTCACCGCTCTTTCTCTTTAGTTTTTGTCGGTGTGATGATCTGGGCGCTGGTTCGCCTCTACCGCCATGATGTGACAGGTTCGGGTTTCAAACGCGGCATCCTGCTTTTAGCGCTGCTGCTGGTGAACGTTGGGACGGGAATTGGTCTGAACTACTTCGGCTTTCCTACCATTCTGCAGCCCCCCCACTTGTTCGTAGGGGTGCTGAGTATGGGGATTCTGTTTCAACAGTATCTCAATCAGAAAGGAACGCTGATTTCTTAAGGAACGATCAAAAGCTGGCCGCCAACGTGAGCTGGGTGCATGTGGCACTTCATCTCATAGAGCCCTTCTTTGTCGGCCTTGAAACTCACAACTTTCTTCACGCCCTTCTTCACGACTTCCATGACTTTGAAGTCTGGGATCATGAAGCCGTGATCGCCGGAGGGTACATTGTTAATCAATGTGATCTCAACGGTCTCACCTTTCTTGGCGATGATCGTGCCCGGCAACCATTGCTTCACGCCGTCAGTCTCGTAGTTCACCAAAGTGATAGAACGCTTGGCCTGGGCGAAAACACCCGCTGAGGCCACCAACATCAAACTCATCAGTATCATCTTCATTTAGACCCCCTTTAAAGTGTCGATCGCATCATTGTCATGCCAAAGTTGCCCGGAAGCAATGAATGAAACTTGCTCTTTACAGGCTTTTAGTTTACAAATTTTCTATACTTATCTCATCCGGGAGGACACATGGGTCAGGGTCGCAAGCAAAGCACGAAGAAAATGAACCAGCGCAAAGCTCAAGCTAAGAAAAAAAGCAAAATTCAAAAGAAAATTGCTGCGGGCAAAGCTGCTAAGAAAAAAGCTTAATTCGCCACTACTTCCACTTCATCGGTGGCAGGAAAGGCCCAAGGGACACTTCTTTTGGGCCTAGCGTTTTAAAAATGATTGAAGCTTTTGTGTCCCAAGATCTCTCCTCAACCACCCGCATCTTCTGATCGATATCATCCACCAGAAACAGGTTTCCATAACTCAAGAGACTCTCGGGATCTGCAATCATCCCCTTAAACGTTTCTAGCTGGCCCTCACCAGGAATCTTGTGTTCTCCCCAGCTCAACAGACCGTCGTGAATACACTCACGGGCAAAGCGACTGCGCTCACTCAGCTTGTGGTCCTCAGACTCTTCCTCAAACTCACAAATAAGGTAGGGATGATCTTGTGTGACTTCGCCCAAGCGACAACGAAGATCCCCTGAGATGGCGATTTCCATGCGGCCATCGTCATAACGATGCAATAACTGAGGAATACCTGCATAACAGGCCCTTCCTTGGTAGCGCCCGTCGAAAATGGGTAGCACAGCGATAGGTATCTGCATTTCCAACGCATCATTCACCATCTGCCGGTAACGCGTTTCAAAAATATGGAATGGTAAGGCAACCTTTCGTAAAGTTAAAGATTTCTTGAGGGGGAAAAGAAAGACTGTTGATTCCATAAACTGTTCTTTAATCTATTGTTTGTGCAAGAGCTAGCCCACATCCTTCGACAACGCATCCTCCATGAGATTCAGGGAAGAGGCTGGTCATTTACTGTACCGCAGATCCCTTGTGCGTTGATTTTTCTTCTTTTCATTCCCAGCATGTATCAAGAAAATCTAGCCTTTCTGCTAGGTACAATTTCTGTTGCACTTGGGTCTATCGTTTTCAGCATTCCGATTCTTAAAATTGCTTCTTCTAAGAAAGACCCCGAAAATTTCTTCCTCATCGGCACTGGTCTTGTCAGCTTAGGATGGTCGACGATTATGGCGGCGTTCTTTCATCGATATGGGATGATGGCGCCTGTGTCCTTGCTAACGTCGGTTGTGGTTTGCGGAGTGAATGCGGGTGCTTTCATTCTGCTGACGCCGCATACGAAATTATTCTATACATATTTTCTGCCGATGATCTTCATTGCCCCCCTCAGCACGTTGGCGGTGATTCGTAACATCGAAGACCTCGCCCTGCTTGTATTAATGGGCATCTACAATCTCTTCCTGATTTTATCTGCACCACCGATTCGTCAGCGTTTCCAAAGTTCTATTATGAATGAACTTCGGCTGGCGCAAGAGAAAGAAAAGATCGAGTCATTGATGGACGCCTTCCCGGGAATCGTGTCCGTGCTTGACGAGAATTATAACTACCAAATGATGAATCGCTCTGGTTACGAAATGCTCGGGCGAACTGAAGTCATTGGACAGCCGCTGGGTTTCATCAATCCTGAGAATGAGTTCGTTCGCGTGGTGAAAGATTTTATCGATCGTCGCGAAGTGCCTCGCCTAACCCAAGAGATCCAGATCAAGACGGGGAATGGATCACACTGGTTTCTCGTTTCGATGAATCGACTCCAGCACCCCTCTGGCTGGGTGGTCGTCGTGTCGGTTCTCATTGATGAATTAGTTAATGCTCGCAACATCGCAGAAGATCAAAAAGCGAAAGCGGGCCACGCCTCTCGGATGGCGAGTCTTGGTGAGATGGCCCAGGGTATTGCACACGAGATCAACAACCCACTGGCCGTCGTGATGTTCGCCGCTGATGAGATTACTCAACGTGCCAAGCGCAACGAACTGGAGCGCGACTTTATCGAAAACTTCTCCGGAAAGATTCTGGCGATGTCTAAGAGGATCGCAAATATCGTCAAAGGACTACGCTACTTCTCGCGAGATGCAGAAAAGGACCCTTTTCGAGTCGTGCCGGTATCGGTCATCTTGCAACAGACCATCGACTTCCGTATGGAGAAATGCAAAAGTAACGGGATCACTCTTGAAATTATCCCCTTCGATGAATCTCTTATGGTGAACTGCCGTGAAGTGCAAATCATGCAGGCGCTCATCAATCTATTGAACAACTCATTCGAGGCCGTCGTGGGCCTTCCTGATCCGTGGATTCGACTTGAAGTCCGAGAATGGGAAAACAAGATTCAAGTTGTTATCAGCGATTCAGGTAATGAAATTAAGCATGAGAACGGAGATAAGATGTTTGAGCCGTTCTTTACGACGAAAGAAGTGGGACAAGGCACTGGTCTGGGGCTTTCAATTGCTCTCGGACTTTTACAAGACAACCACGGCGACTTGAAGTATCTCGGCAGTCATCCTACGCGCTTTGAGATCAGCCTGCCTAAAGCTCACTAAGAGATCTTACTCTGTTGACCAGCGTGATCAGGATCTTTTTCATCCACTTCGGCTGAGCCGCCAACATTTTTTGATAGTCTTTGTACTCGAGGACGTGGAGCTGGCAATCGGTCGCCGCTCGTACGGTGGCCGAGCGAGGCTTTTGGTCAAGAAAAGAAAGTTCGCCGACGAGGCCACCTTCTTTGATCTTGTTCAGAACAACTTCGCGGCTTTGCACTGAGCGCACGACCTCGAGTTCACCCTGGAGAAGCCAGTAGATCTCGTTCGATTTGTCGCCTTCTTTGATCAGGATATCACCCTTCTTAAGCAGCATTGATAACCTCTCTTCAAGCAGATTTCAGTTCATTTTGCTCACGAATCAATCCGTATACCACCAATCCTTGTGATGTCACAGTGAGCTGCTTCCAGTTCGCATACGTGCGATTGAGCATGGACATGTCACAAAAGACAGTTCCTTCCAATTGCTTCGAAGCCTGTTCAACTTTCGTCGCCACCGCAATCGCGTTACCAATAAGTGCCCACTTCATAGTCTCACCTTCTTCAACGACGCCGCGACTGATATCTCCAAAAGTAAAACAAATGCGATATGACAGAGACAAAATTTCAGCCAGTTCACCGAATTTTGTTCTGAGTTGCTTCTTCCACTTGAAGAATTCATCAACGATCAAACTCTCCCAATGAACCACATCGATGCTATCCCGTCCTGACTCCGGCGAGCTCAGGGTAAACTCGAAACCGTCCCAGACAAACTGGCGTAGCACCCATTCATCTTTGATAATATTAAGGAGGCTCAGACGAAGGGCTTCAACCTCCGCTACATATGATTCGTTACCAATCGCATTGGAAAGACGTGTGCTTCCCTTAAGGTCGAACATCATCAAAAATCCATGATCCTTTTCGACGATGTCATCGCCCGAAAGATAAGCACCCACCAAATGCTCAGGCAAGAAGCGTGCAAGACCCTCGTGTGAGGCCCTAAGCTTCGATTGTGACTGGAACAATTTTATCTGTTCACTCATAATCTTGATCAATGAATTAAACATTTCACGGTCTAAGAAAGAAATTTCAGACGTACGTATGCCCTCAATCCAGAAAACTCCGAGAACATTTCTTGTCTCATCGAGGACAGGAAAAAATGCTGCTGATTTAGTTTGATGCATCTCGAAGAATTTTGTGGTGTTCTGATGCACGACACCTTCCAGCCATTTCGTATTCGGCACAACAACGACCTTGCGTTCGTGAACGGCAATCGCGAGAGGCCCCTGTACGTTATCCTTATGAGCATAGATCTTACCATTAATAAAGCGCTCTTCAATATGTGCATCGAACGAGTAACAGCGAATGTGCTTCAACAAGTAATCGTCACCAGGAGCTCCAAAGACTGCTACGCGCCATCCAAAGAGTCCGTTAATGACAGCCCCATATTGGCTAATGAGATCATTAATACTATCGAAGCTCTTAACATCGATTGCGGCAAAGCGTTCATGAAGAAGTGATATCTTTTGAAGAGATTCCGTCTTCGGTATGGTCAATAGATTATCGATGATGATGCCTTTCAAAAGATCGAGGCAGAACATAAAAGTCGAGTGTCCCAATGAAGTCTTGAATTGATCTTGACCGTACCTGGTCAAAGCAAGTGCACCGACAATTTCACGCCCAGCGAACAACGGAAGTACTGTGAAAAACTTTGAGTCCGTCTCGTGCTTAACTTCACCGCGGCGAATATCCTGAACCAACTTTGAGTCGACATGTACGTTTACAAGAGAGTTGCCAGTAGTGATCACGTGTGCAAACACAGGTGGCAATTCACGTAGTGTGAACTGGTTTGGCTTGTTTTTATCGGCCAGATATTGATTAATTAAAATGTCCTCTTTGTCGGCAACGCTCAATACCGTCATCCGCTCTACACCGAACTGACGCTGAAAAAGCTTCACGATGGCATGCATTGAGTACTGGCCAATTGCCTCGCCCCCTGCTGCCTTCTTGCGTGAGCTGAGCTTAAGAAGTCGGTTGATTTTGAGAAAAGAAGAGAATGACTTCTGGTTTTCAAACAAGACCAGCAATGCCAAATAACTTGGCACTATATAGCTATTGGGAACCCAGGTATAACCAACAAACTCCAAAGAGGTTGATAGCGTGAGAAGAGCCAAGATAAGCTGACGAAAGCTTCTCGTTTTGAGAGCAGAAGACAAGTGAACCGCAGACGAGAAAAATGAAAACCATATCCAGCTCGTCACACGATCTTGATGAACAAGCATAAAAAGCATCACAGAACCAAGTAAAACATTCCTTAAGATTTTTCCGGCTACCCCGCCAACTAAGTATGGGCCGGCAAGAGACAGGTAAACACAATAAGCTAGCATTCCAGCCCATCGATTCAACTGTGTCACAAAAGAAAACGGTAAGAAAACTTCAAGAATACACGATTGGGCAATTGCACCGATGAGTAGCGCTGCTGACATTTGGATTCGCGTTTTAGAACTTGAGTCGACCGTAACAACTTTAATCAGTATCGAGTAGAACAACAGAAAAACCATCGCGGATAGATTAAATATTTTATAGTCTTTAAAAACGAATTCTTGAGCGGATTTAAATTTCTGGACAATACTTTCGTCAGTTAGAAAAATTTCCTTGGCAACAATGCCAGATTTTTTCTGTGTTTTTGGATAATAAACTTTCGCTTCAAGTGCTTTACCGCTACACCTAGATAACGCGCTTGAGTCAATCGCAAAAAACTCATTCTGTGTTGCTCTATTTGTAATGATTCCATTTAAATTGCCGGTAGTGAATATGTTCTCGCCTCCACAGCTCCACACTGAAGCGTTATATATAATCCCCACTCCAAGCGAAACATTCCTGTCGGAGCTCCACTTTGGTAATTGAAATAGATACAGGTTCTGGCAAGTTTTCTCGTCACAGCTTTTACTCAATGAATTAACTTTTAATAGTTGAACATCCTCTCTGAAAATATGGAGATATGAGAAATTAATCAGATATGGCATATATCCGACAACGCAAAGGACGATGATTACTAATATGGATTTGTAGTTAGTCTTCAACCATTGCCCTTGTATACTTCGAGTATCTAACATTCGGTTTAAGTCCAACACCTAAATGCTCGAGCATGTATAAGCCAACAATTCCAAAAATAATTTCAACTACATCTTTTTCAACAACAAAACCTTCAGTTGCTATTCCAAAGCTAGCCACTGGCTCTTTTTCGACGACAACCACTCCAGAATCATTCGCAAAATAGGCATAACCGATTGAACCGGTTTTACCAAAAGTTTTTACTCCTTCACCAAAATATAGTGATGTTCTTTCAAGCAGTCTCTTTACACCTAATGTCTCAAGATAAAGTCTTCTTGGAATTTTTTTAGGCTGAAAACAAAATGCATCAAATGCCAGAGATTCTAACTCTTGAGCATTCGTAACATCATCAAATTCAAAATTAATTTTTTTATCAGATCTAATATCTACCATTGGATATTTTTTTTGAAAATTGAGTACCATATCCTTCAGATTCGTTGAAACCTTTGACAATTCACGCTTCTGACTTAGGAAATAATTTATCCGTTCTAGGCCTACACGATTCACAAGATAATCTGTCGCCGTTCCGTCTGAAAATGACATCATCATTTGGCAAAGACTAAAAGGAGTACCTATGTAAGTCCTTGTCCCGAAAATGATAATCCCCCCACCCGGACTAAAATCTTTCGGTTCGATAACAACTTCTTCGAATAGCTGTTCTTCAGACTCAAGGCTATCGAAGAAAGCCATCAACACTGCAAGTTTGAAGCAGCTACAAATTGGATAACGTTTTTTTTCGCCGAGCTCGAACTCAGCGTTGCTGCGAAGATCACGTAAATAAAAATGATAGCTCTTGGTGTATTTTTGTAAAATACGCTCAATCTTCTTTAGATGCTCCATAGATAACTTGTCGGTATGAATGAGATAAGAATGAGGATTTACTAGATGGCCAAGCAAACAACTCAGACTTAATGATATGGAGATATCAACTATCTCTACTAAGATAGTTCAATGAGCCAAAGTTGGAAAAATTTCTTCATTCTCTACTCAATACAGTTTTTACAGCTATTGGATTTTATGTCGATAACACCCTTGGGTGCGTACCTGGTAAAACAGCAGATGATTGAGTCGCAAGCCATCTCCTATGCTCTCGCAGCTTATTCGGTAGCGGCCATAATCTCGAGCTTTCTAGTCGGAAACCTAGGTCGCACCAATCCAAAAAAAACACTTGGAAGTCTCATTCTAGCTTTCTGCCTTTCACAAATCGTCATGCTAATACCAATCTCAACTCATCTTTTCATATTGGCAAAAATCCTTGGTGGATTCACTGGTGGACTCATGGGCGCCATTGCTTACAGCCAACTTAGCAACATCGAAGCAGGTCAACACACCGGAATTTGGAACGGCCGCATCCAGACAGCTCAATCAATAGCCACCATCGCTGGCATCCCAATTTGCCTTTTCATCACTTCACGATTTGGAACGCAAACCTATTTTTTTGTAATGGTTGTAAGTTCAATTTTAGTTTTAGTCTCATTCGTAAAATCGAACTTCTTGAAAGAGAGCTCACCCTCTACTCAAAAGCTCACTCTTAGGTTCACCCTCAATCACCTTGATGTCGTCGCTAGTGGATTTTTGTGTTATCTTTCGGCCTTCCTATTCATCAGCCACATGCCGAACTTTCTACTTAACTCGCGGGGGGTTTCTCCGGATCAACTCTCCATTTCGTATATGATCAGCGGAAGCATCACACTTTTATTGGCCGGGACGATCGGAAACTTCGGAGAAAAGAAGTCGGCACGAAGTCTTCTCATTTTCGTTATTTTTCTCATAACCCTAATCCAACTCATTTTTACATCAGAAGCATCAAACGCTATTTTGCTCTTTACGGGCATTCCGGCCTACCTACTTGTTTCGAACGCACGTGCTATCTTTCAACGAGCCATTATCTTGCAGAAAAATGCTAACGACTCCTTCGTCTTACATCTTCTTAATAATGTCGTCGTCAGGCTTGGAATTCTCAGCAGCGGGCTTATGCTCGGCTGGCTCTCCAGAAGTGAAACGGACATTCATCGACTATTCCTGTCCGCTAATTATTCCTCAATTGTGATAAGCGTTTTTTCAGTCTTCGCCATTTTCTTAACTGTGAAAGTGCCCAAAGCATTCTCGTAGTTTTCCAACTACTAAACTCAAACACATGAAATACCGATAAAGCACATACTTAACACGGGGATTTCATGAAATTTAAGAGCGCACTTGAGTTGTCAGAAAAATGGAAGGAGCTTTGCGAATCTCAACATTCTGCAAAAAACCAAAATCGTACAACGATCGGCGCGGAGATCGAATTCTTTCTCATGGACTCGAACCATCACCCTGTCACTCTCCAACAATCGCAAATATTTATGCACGCCTTGAAGACCCGCTTCAACGCAACAAAAAAAGATGTGAAGACTGAATTCGAGGATCTAGAAGGACAGCTTTGCTTAAGCAAAGTTAAATTTCCAAGTACTTCGCGATCCTGGACCTACGTTTGTTACGAGTATCCCCCACATCTACTCGAAGTCTCATTCGCTTTTCACGAAAACTTGCTGGACTTGCACAATGAAGTCCGCAGTGTCATTGACACGATTCATTCCACTGCAAGCGAATGCCGGTTAATTGCGAATTTCTCTCCCAAGCTCACCGAGGAAGAAAAGAGACGGATGCATACCGTCGACAATGCCCTCCAGAAAAAGCTGCACGCAAGTCGAGTCAAAATGGTGCAAGAAGGTCCCTATTGCAGCGAACTGGATCTGGCGAATTTTCCATCCTATCTGGCAGCGACCCATGTGCACATTGGTGGCCATAAGTGGTGGAACGACGAGAAGTTCATCGACAATCTTTATCGATTAGAGCCGTACTTCATGCACGAAGCAACTGGAATAGACTTTAAAGAAAGATGGGACCATTACCACAAGGTCTTCCATCATTTTGCCTTGGTCGGATTTCCGAAAACGAGCACGTGGACGATGGACTGGTGGATAAGACAACTCTTTGATACTTCGTACCAGATGCAAAAAGAAACCATCAGTTCTTCTCTGGGACTGAATAAACTTCGAGACCTTCAGATCATCCGCCCACGCGCCATTGGTACGATTGAATTTCGATCCGATGCCGCTCAACAAGGCGCCGGCGAAATCATGCATCTCGCCGCGCTACGCCTAGGCCAATACCTTCTAGCCCTGGAGGAACTACCTTGTTGGTTGCCTGGATACGAGCTAGCACGAAAACTCTGGAACAACCAAATGCACCTCGGTCACGATCTCGATGTGACGAATAAAGATATGCTCCTTGAGCTCATTCATCGCGCCCTCCAGAAACGTGGCATGGGAGAAGAAAAACTTCTGCAGTTCAGTCCAAAGAAAATTGGCAAGACTGCGTGAAGAAAGAAGTCTCCCACCAGAACATCATTAAAGGGCTACTCAAGGAAGCCCTGTTCCTCGACCTAGAGGTCCAGATTCATATTGCCGAGTCTTTCATCCACGGCCGCATTGTTGAACTTAACGACAACGACGATCAGGCGATGATGATTTATCTCGACATGGATGCAATGCTAGAGAATGCTTTTCCGGAAAAAATCGAAATTTCCATTTTTTTCAAGAATTTCATGGCCCGTTTTGAAACTGAAGTGAGTTTCTTACGTATTCCATTTCTCATGATCAAGCTTCCACCTATGCTCTATCTCACCAACGAACGGGGTGAGAGCAGGCATCACCTTGCCGACGATAGCTCCAACTGGACACGAGTCCTAATCACTAATCATGAAGCAAGCATATCAGGTCGTTTTAAGCCCACAAACATTTCCAATAACGGCATGGGTGGCGAGTTAGTTTTTCCTTCAAATTTCGATCTCGCCCCTTACTCAGAGATTACAGGCGAACAATGGTTTAATGGTCAATGGCTAAAAATCAAAGGCCGGATTCGCTCCGTACGCCAAATGACTGAACAGCATGATCAACATACTTTTTGTATTGTGGGTTTACAGAGTGAAGAGAAGACTCAACCTGCATCCAAAGAATTTATTAAACGCCCCATACGTCTTCAAAGTGACACCGAATTAGAAATCAGCTTTATCGCCCACCCCAACAAACGATTTAACATTAAGATTCTGAATGTCTCTGTCGGGGGGTTCTTAGCGAAAATTCAAGATAAAGAGATTCAAAAGATAGCTATTGCAAGTAAGATAGCTAGTCGCCATCAATCGACCATGAAGGCACAACTCGTCTCATTTAACGATGATCAGTTTGGTTTTCAATGGATCTCTGGAAATGAAGAAGATCGACTGATCTGGCTGAAACAAATTTCGCGGTATTTCGGTCCTGAGATTGACCCTCAGAGCTTAAAGAAAGAAGAC
The DNA here is from genome assembly GCA_032273165.1 of Chlorellidium tetrabotrys. Taxonomy (NCBI): domain Eukaryota; class Xanthophyceae; order Mischococcales; family Botryochloridaceae; genus Chlorellidium; species Chlorellidium tetrabotrys. The sequence goes on along the minus strand of JAUKPS010089303.1, from coordinate 24,405 downwards.
ATCTTGAGTTTGTTTTGCCAATCGGGTGCGCTTAGCAATCAGTACCTTAAAGATCAACGTGCTCTGTCCAAGGACTTACTGGATGCTCTCTCGATGAGTTCATCTGATGAACCTTGGATTTTCCGTTGGACTAATCGTACACCGGAAGGGAAAGCCAAAGGGTATGTCGGAGCAATTAAGAGTGGCGAAAACTGTTGGTCAATCATTGATATCGTCAGTGACCGCTACGAAAACAAACTTTCACGTGAGTTTCTACCAAATTTCTTTGTAACACTGATGGACTTTTCTAAGACGATCACACCATGTCCAAAGCACTTCCTCGGGTGGGTCAAAGATCATCCTTTTTTTGCGCCTTTTGAGAATTACCTTCATGAGAATGCAGGCCTAATTCTATCTGAAGCAGAAATGTTCTACACACGTCTAAAAAAAGAGAAGATCAATCTTCAAAATAGAACCTTTGAAGCGACACGCATCAAATCCAGTGACTTCAATATGATTCGTTCTATGCGCAACGACCTTGAGCAATTCGGGATGCTCGATTTCGCAGATGGCATGGACTTCAATGAGAATCTTTTTGAGTCTGCTCATCTCACCCAGCTTTTTAAAGAAAGAGACCTTCCTTTTAAACGGGAGTACTGGTCACTCAAGAAGGATAAGGCACGCTATCTAGTTGTCTTTACGCTTCTTCCGGAAGGGCAAAACCCTGGCCGATGGGTAGACTCCATTTTTGTCTATGACTTGAATCAGCATCTTATTCCCGTAAATCAGTGGAGCATTTTTAAAAATGAGCTTGTAACCTTAGCGCTAGAACGTGGCTACTCTACTCACGCTATTCGTCGTATGGCGATTAAGGGATCAACTGGTAAGTATGAAGATGAAGTCTCGCATCTTAGTGCCTACATGCTCCATCCAAATGCTTGGTCCTTCTTTCAAAAAGAGTAAAACGTGCAGCCTGAGAACGAAGCCACTGGCCTCCTCTACGGCGTCGCCTCCGCCATTCTGTTCTCAATCATGGCCATCGCTGCTCAACAGCTCCCCTCCACAATCTCATCCTCTCAGATTTCAACTTTTCGCGGTCTCTTTACCGTCATCGCCTTGTTCCCCTATGCACTTCCCCATCTCAGGAAGCTGCTCGATTTTAAACTCGCTCGCTCCGTCTGGATTCGCTCCATCTCCGGCGGGATTGCCGTCATTTGCTACTTCTTCAATCTAGAATTCTCAAGCGCGGCCGATGCCAAGGCCATGGCGAACACAAATCCCTTCTACGTCGCGATCTTTGCGGCTGTCGTCTACCGCGAGCGCCTCACGAAGCTCGAGTTCACGGGCCTCGTCATACTCCTACTAGGCGCCTGGATGCTTGCCTGGAACATGGGTCAAGACGACAGCGGCTTTCAATGGCTGGTTGGAACCATCGGCTCGCTCTTCACCGCCATCGCCTTCCTCTCGCTCAAGCGGGCCTCAGGCAAGTTTCCGACCAACGTCATCGTCTTCACCTTCGGCATCGCTGTCTCCATTGTTTCAGCACTCACGCCCGGCAACTGGGCCATGCCGCAAGACATGGAATGGGTCTGGCTCACGTTGGTAGGCGCCACGGGTCTTGGTGGACAGATCTTTCTCACGTACTCATACATGAACCTAAAAAACACCGTCGCCTCCGCCCTCACTCTCCTGCAGAGTTTGCTCTTAATCGGCTATGATCTGATTTGGACAGGCCGCCTCGACAGCGGCTTTGGTCTGTGGGGAAACATTCTGATCATGGTTGGAATGACACTGATGATTCTATGGAAGAAAAAACCCATCCCTGCGCCCGCAGCTGTGTTACAAGCTCCGCAAGAACCGATTCGCTAACACTTTTAAATTAAAGAGAACCACAGACGTTTCCACTGGTGGAAACGCCTGTAAGTTTTTTCAAATCATTCCCTTGGCGCACGGCCTTCCATCATCTTCCCGATAAACCCCTGCATGTAACCCGTCACAGCGTCTTCCTGCTGCTTCTGCAATCCATTTATGAACGCCGTTGCGAGAGCGACAGTCTCAGACTGGCTCGGCAAACGCTCGCCGGTCAAAGCCGCCAACGCCACTTCGTAACCGACAGAAGTCTGCACGTAGTCCGGACGAACTGGATAGAAGAGTGAGCTGAGAACATGGTTGCGTTCTACACGAACCAAATGATCTGGATGACTCGAGAGGATCTTTTCAAGCGAAGTCGAACTACCGCCGCCCGCTTCTCTATTGAACACTTCAAACATGTCGCCAATGCCACGTGGGTGGTAACCCGCCAGCAATGCGTACTGAGAACCAATCCGATCCGCTTCCATTTCTTGCTCACGGCCTTTGCTGAGCAAGCGCAATTGCGCGCCGATCAGCGTCCCGACGCCAATCATCGGAAGAATAATTTGCTTCACCTTATCTTCAGTCACCGAAGCCCACACTTGCGTGATCAGCATTACCGTCACGGCCGCTGTGAGTGTTTTTAACGTACGAGTCATGCCGCGCGTACCGTGCCGTGCCGTCACGTGCGCCCACTCATGCCCAAGCACGCCCATGAGTGCAGACTCCGACGGAGACTTCTCCATCAATCCACGGAACACAAACACGTACCCACCTGGCAGCGCAAACGCGTTCAACACATCCGCATTGATCACGCGAACCTTCGGGCGCAAATTCGGCATATCAGAATTGCGCGCGATGAGGTCCATCTTCTCTTGCATGTAGATCGTTGTCGGATGATCGATCGGAAGAATTTTATCGCCGTTATCTTTAATAAACTGCACGGCGTACTCACGGCCCATGCGCTCATCATCCGCCATGCTAAACCAGTTGCTGCCATCATCAATGCTGCGCTGGCCGACGCCAAACGGTGAATACTCGGCGCTATCTTTACCACCGCAATCCGCGAGGTTTCTTAGCGTCGTGATGTCGATCTCAAGGAGATCGCCCTGCTTGGATGAGCGAAACACGTTCGAGCAATCAATCTTAGCTTCGAATTTTTCGGTCTCGACATTGAGTTCATGATTGCTAAAGCCGCCGCCCGGCTTGATCGTTCCGCGAAGCCGAAATGCTTCTGACTCTTCCTCACGTAAATTCGCCTTGGAGATCAGGCGCAGATCCGTTTTGACCCCTTTGACGTCTTCGCCTTTTGCGAGCGTGATCATGTTGTCGCCCGGCACGAGTGTGGCGAGATCAATGGTATGGAATGTTTTAGCAAGAAAGCCCTTCGTGAGTTCGAGCTTACCCACGAGCTGGCCCTGAATGTTCGGGGAGATTTTCACCCTCACGAGCTTCGTTTTAGCGGCTTGCGCTAGCGTCGGGAGAAAAAGAGCCAGGGCCAAAGTACTCGCAACTAGACGACGCATGTCGACTCCTTAGACAGATCCGACCAGGCCAAACGCCTAAAATCCGGATCACTTTTCGGTTTATACCGTTCTAAGGAGCAAGGCCCGTGCCAGCGGCTAGAGCTCTATTTCGACCTTTTCTAGCTTCTTTTCTTCCCAGGAAACCGGCCACTCGACGCGCTCTTGCTTACAGTCGGCCCAGTCCTGCCAAGGATTTCTGCCCTCTTTTTGATCATAGCGAGCATTGAGTCCTGGTAGCCCAAGCCAAACTTGCGGCATCTGGTCCATGACGACAATCAAGCGCTCGGAAGCGCCGGCGGTGTGCTCGAAAATTTTCCGGTCCGGGTTCCACTTCACCGAGCCGGGATCCACAGAGTGCTTATCACCGCGAGTTGGTATCTCCGGTGAGTAGACCCAATCCGTGCGCGCTGAAAGATGTGGGAATGCATTCAAGTGAACATCGCGCCAGGTTTTACCGGCCAAATCACGAGTAGCTTCATTGAACGCCTCACGCGTGGCCTTGATCCATTCAGGATTATTCTCGACGCCTAAGCGCCAAAAACCAATCTCGGCCACTTGCAACTTCTCATAGCTCAAGTCAAGGGTGCGACGATAAATCGGGCACACCTTGCAATCTAAATCCGCAACCTGATTCCAGCGCGCGAGATCTTCGAGCCATGTCTTCTGTGCTTCCGACAGTGTCGCCCCATCCATCGCCTTGATAATCATCGGGGATAGGAAACGTGCATCCACCGCCACGCTGTCACACTGCAGACGACGGAAACTTTCCACATCGTGCTTCTGTGTTGTGAGAAGTTCTTCAATGCGGAAAGCGCGGAAACCGGCCGAGTAACTGCGGCCTCCGTAGAATGCGGAATCACTTGGCCAGTGACGATTATTCGCCGTCGCCACCCAGCCACGCTTGGGTTGGAACACATGGGGCATCTCTTCGGGTGTTAAAAAACTTGGCTGGCGAACATCCAGCAATGAGCCGGAAGAAATTCCATGGGGATGTTTCGCTGGTGTCCGAAAGGCTTTCCCCACCACGCGATGGCCGATCTTCCCTTCGTTGTCCGCAAACACAAAATTCCACGACGGCACACCCACACCAGAGAGCGCGCGCTCCATCTCGTCGGCATTCTTCACCACCATCATGTGCCGTAGCGATGCGAGGTCATCACCACGCAGATGGAAACCTGACCACTTTAAGAGCAGAGGTCGCTTATCATCCGTTTCGAGTGGCAACACCGGATAGCCATCTTTGGTGCGCTGGAAGGATTTGAAGAAAATGGGAAGCTTCAAGAAGCCCCATTTCACCCAAACCAGCGGGCGAAAGCTTTCGAGTTCGGCTTCATCTTGTTTCTCCAGCGCCACCACGTCAGCGGTATTCACATACGCATTCGTGAGACCCCACGAAACCCGGCGATTGGTACCGCTCACGATCAGCGGAACTCCAGGCAATGAGGCGCCAATCACGTCAGTGGTTGGACCTTCCAGATGGATCCAGTACCAAAACATCGGCGTTTTAAGATCGAGGTGCGGATCGTTGGCGAGGATCGCTTTGTTCAAGAGACTGCGCGACGGGGCCACCACCCAATTGTTCGACCCACTCTCCTCTCCAAACGGAGTCGGAAACGAAGCCCAAAGCGGTGAAACTTTCTTTGAATCAGTTCTAGTCGTACGCGCCAGTTCACTCAGAGCATACTCACCCGCCTTGAGAACGGTGGTGTCCCACGGCACACCATCGGGATCGAACAGCTGCGGTGTTTTTTCTTTCCACTTCTCTACGGCGCGCGCTTCTTCATACTCAACCCAAAAAGATTTACGTGTTTGATCGAATGATTGCAGCAAGAGGAGCATCAACGAATGCTGCGGCTTCCACTCGGCAGGCAAAGGATGACCGTTGAGAAATTCTTGTGTGGGGTGCTGGTTTGCTACTCGGAAACCGTGGTTGACTCCAGCGGAATACGTCGTGAGCATTTCGCGCTCGGCGGGCCCCAAGATCGCCCATAACTTATTGGCCCAAGCAGGCAGATCCAAGAGACGCATCATCATGTCGCCCTTCAAATGGGCAAAGCCATGCACTTCAGCATTAGTACCTAAGGCCGTGCGACGGAAGTGATCCATCATCCACGCGCGATCGCGCCCATGAAGGTAACCAAAGCAGTAAGTAAAGCCTCGCTCATCGCCGACGCGCGCGTGAGAGATTCGCTGGGCATCTTCCCAGACCTCGCAACGAGTTGCCCATGCACTGAGACTTAAAAGAGAACAGAAGACCGCGGTAAGCCATTGGTGATTCATAAACATCCTTAATCAGAACATTTTAAGGGCCTAAAACCTCTTCGTCCATTCGACGATGACTGACGGTTATGCTACGGTGACGGCATGAAAACATGGTTTATTTGCCTGGCCTTGAGCCTCTCAAGTTTTGCCCAAGATTTTCCCTCTGATTGGTGGCGTCCTGTCCCTCGTGAAGACGCCTCCAGCTGGGAAATTCTCCCGCAAGACGCCCTCCCGGGCGAAGTGATCCTATCTAAACGCACCGAGTTGGGCATTTTCAGTAATTTTGGGGCGACTCCCTTTATCCTCGATGGCCTTACCTACGCCTCGGTGGAAGGTCTGTGGCAGGCGATGAAATACCCTGACCCGAGTCTTCCTAGTGATCCTCGCCATGCCATCAAAGACTGGCCCCATACGCGTGCCGACGTCATGGCCATGACCGGCTTTGAAGCCAAAAATGCGGGCACCGCGGCCGGAGACATTTACAAGAAATACAAACTCAAGAACATTTCTTACGGCACGCAGACTTTTGACTACAAAGATTTCGCGGCGGGTTCGGCGTTGCATCTCGACATCATTTCGCGCGCTCTCAAAGCGAAGCTCGAGCAGAATCCTGGTTTGTGGGAGCTGCTAGAAAAAACCCAGTGCCTGCGTTTACGACCCGATCATAGGCCAGGGGAGAATGATCCGCCGGCTTATAAGTACTATGATCTCTTCATGCAATTCCGTAAGGAGCGCGTACCTTGTTCATTCTAGCTCTCTTCTTCTCACTGGTTGCAGAAGCTTCCGTTCCTGCGCAACTGCGTCCCCTTGCTGTCAATGAGGCCATGGTCCGCATCGACCTCGCCCTCATTCTTAAAGTAGCGAACTTCCCCAACGACCTGTTGGATGTGGCATGGGAAGAGGGCCAGAGCAACTCGGTTCGACTCAATTGCCAGAAAAAACCATGGCTGCTGCAGGTGACGACCCAGCGGGAAGAAAAATCCGCGACATTTTATCGCGGTCTACGCGGACTAGGGTTTCTCTTCCCTCACCCCCGCTGGCAAATCTCTCCCACGCTCAACGACATCAAACGCCAGTGCGGGAAAACGTTCAACTGGAAACCGACTCTTAAGCACCGCGGGCTCCATCTCCACACGCTTCATCCCAATGAATGGGTCCGGGGCTTTCTCATGGATCGCACGGACGTCGCCGTTGAAGTCGTGCGCTGGAGTGCCCGCAACGGCCTGAACCTCCTCGACGTGAGCCTCTTGCGAATTCCTCTCGAGAGCCTTCAAAAGAGTTTCAAAGACCCCTTCCAGCTCGCCCGAGATCTCGGAGTTCATACAGGCGTCTCTCTAGGCGCGGCCCTGCAACAGCAGAACAGCTACAAACTGTTGACGCTGTGGCAGGCAATTACCGGGTTTGGTTCTGATGAGGCGCTCAAACGTGAGCTCGAAAAATTAATCGCAGCCATCGATACGAGCTTCATCGTACTCGAGGCCGGCACCAGCGAGTTCACTTCCACGGACCCTGAAAGCACCATCAAGTGGCTCAATCAAGCTGATGAGATTGCGCGCAAACATCACCGTGCCCTCTTCACCAAAGTCCATGTCTCCAGCAATCAACAAAATAAGAAGTGGGGCAACTACAATTTCTTGCCCTCCTTTGCGGCCAAGTCAGTGGGAGTGCTTCCCCACACTGTCATGTTCTACGGCCTGCTTGATCCGAAAGCGCCGATGTATGGCAATAAGGACTTCCACGGCATTCGTAAGTTCATGGAGAAAGAATCGCAACAACGGCCGTCTTGGTATTATCCCGAGACGGGCTACTGGGTGGCGATGGATGCTGACATCCCGTTGCTTCTCACGGACTACCTCCGTACCCGCGCTGAAGATTTGCAGTGGTTGCATGAAAATAAGATGGATGGTCAGCTCATCTTTTCCACCGGTCACGGCGTTGGCGGATGGCTCTACGATTGGACCCAGGCCCTGTTGATTGATGAAGAACTGAAGTTTGATCCCTACATCGGCCTCACCCTCTTGGGCGAGGAGCGAGCTGTGTGGGAAAACATCTTTGCTCACCAGAAGCACCACTTCAAAGACGCCGGCGTGATCTCGATGATCTCCGCGGCGAACCTGCAAGACGAACTCTCCAGCACTCACCGCATTCACGATCGTCACACCATCAAAGAAGTGGCCGGCGACGAAAAAGTTCGCGAGAAGGAAATTCGCCTACTCACGGCGGCCTCCGCAGCCTGGCCCGATGTCACGCGCATCAAAGAAGCAGAGCTTGCCCGTCTCTTGCTCATCACCCGACTACGAGTGGAACACGCGCTGCTGCTTCGCTTAGCGATGCGAAGGGACAGCGCTGAGATCGAATCACTGGAAAACGCCGCGCTCTTGCGCCTCCAGGCGAGCCACCTCATGACCGAGTCACGCAATGATCTGCGGAACTACGGCGATCTCGGTGTCATGGAAGTATGGGCGAATCCGACGAGCTATCAATTTGGTTACATGTACCCAGCGACCAGTATGTACTGGTGGGCCCGGGAAGAGCGCATGGTGCGCGATGATAGTTACTGGCCCTTCACCGAGAACATCTATGACATTTGGGACATTCTTTTCTAGCCTGCTGCTGCTGACACTCGCTTGTGACGGCCACGCTTACTTCGAGCACTCGGCAGATTCGCCCGATGAGATGAACGGCATCTCCTTCAAAGAACACAAGCGATTCACCGAAGAGTGGAAACTCGTGACGGTGCGCTTTCGGGAAGACTCGGGAGAGATCCGCATGACCTACGCCAACGCCATTGCCTACAAGGCCATGGGATCGCTCACGCCGTCCTACCCGACAGGCAGTAAATTCGGAAAGGTGAGCTTCATTACCTCCGACGATCCGGCGTTCCCCAGCTCTAAGGTGCCCACCGCGATCAGCCGGTTTCAGCTCATGGTGAAAAACCCAAAGCTCTACGGTGAAACGAACAACTGGGGCTACGCCCTGTTCGATGCGAATGGAAAACTCTTCAAAGAAGACGTCAAAGAAAAGACGATGGCCTGCGCCGCCTGCCATCAGCTCGTACCGGAGAGGGACTACATCTTTTCTCGGCCCTACCACTACATGGCGTTGGCGCTTCCCGAGGCCGCCAAGAAACGCAGCGATCTGATCATTTTCCAACCACGGGAAGTTAAATACTTCAAAGACATCGTAGGTGATGAGCTGAAAGGTTCCGAGCGGTGGGTGGAATCCCTCGAGGGCCAGCTGAAAGACCGATCTTTTTCCGGAACTCTCGATGAAGTGGTTCCGCTCTTGCTCGAACGTAACCGGCTCATGCGGAAAGATGCCATTCTATTCGTGAACGGAAAAAACTACAGTCTCGTGAGAGCAATCAAAGACGGCAAAAGCGCGTGCTCGGAGTTAAAACCGCATCGTTCCCGCGTGGTCATCTACTTCAACGGCGGCAAAGTCCGCGACACGGAACTCTGCCACTAGAGCGGGGTACGGTAGAAGCGGTAGACGATGTGCTGCGGATTGCGAAGCTTCAGGCGCCAGGCCGTGTGGTTTCCTTTCACTTCGATGAAGTCAAAGGCCGCGCGCTCCTTCGACCCGAAGCCGATGCTCAAGACATCGTCTTGCACTTGCAACGATCCCATCAGGTAAGTGAGCTCATTCTCATCCCGCAGGACCTTAAACTCTTTGATCGTACGATTCTGCACGTCTAGCCGATAGCGCAGGATCTTCACCGATGGCTGAGCACCGAAAATGAGACCGCGGTTCGCAAAAACGTAGAGCTCGCTCTTCGCGACATCAAAGTAAGGAGTGTTGAGGAAGCTCGCCGTCTGGGCCAGCGTGAGTGCAAACTGATCCGAGATGCCACCGAGGATCCAGCGGAGTCTGCGGGACTTCTTATCGAGCAGCCCGACGCTGTTCCCAAAACTGACAATCCACTCATTATCACTCACGACTTGGAGTGCGTTGATGTGGAGCATTTGCGCCACCGCCCGACCTTTGTGATTGATGATCACTGCTTCCGTGGTTACTTCACTGCCGCGATCGAGGAAATAGTCGGAAGTCCCCCAGTCATACACGACCGCACCGTTTTTCCGCTCGCGCAGGCGCTTGTTGAAGTAGGGCATCCCACTCGCCAACGTTCCTTGCTCGAGCTCTAGGCCGATCCAATGGTCTGCGGCGAGGAGGATGAACACGGAACCATCGCTGTTGTCCTCGATCCGTTTGGTAACTCGAAACTGGGCATCGAGGACAACCCGGGGCCCTAAGAAGGCCAACATCGGAATGCCTTCACGAATTTCTTGGTAACTGTAGAAAAGACCATCTTTCGTCAGGTGCGGCTGGAAATCTAGACAAGGAAGATCTAGCTGTCGGTAAAACTCCAACTGTCCCCTCGCGCTCACCACAAAGAGATGGCAGACCTTATGCTGCTTTCCAGGAACTGAGACTGAAAAGACCAGTGGTCGGTTGATCTGCGATTTTCCAACCAACTCCATTTCCGGAAAATTCGGCGTCAGCGCATCGAGCTCGAAGCGATGTTTATTGCCCGCGATGTTATACACAACGACGAACTTCCTCTGGCGCTGCTCCTGCGGGATCGTCCCCTTGAGTGCTAAAATCCAGGGCTGCGCTCCGCAGGCCTTGCCTTGCCACTGACATGAAACGAGCCTCGCCCCCTCGGCGAGTGAAACTCTCGCCGGACTTTGCGCACGGTACTCACCCAACATCCATGTTCCGTCCGGGAGTTGCTGAGCGACGCCGTCCCTAAGCACGATTCCTTCGGGGGCCGCCAGGGCCGTCGTCATCGAAAAGATGAGTGACAGACTTAACTGAATGACGAGAAATGCAAGACGCTTAGACATACTCAAATCTAACGTACGTCCCCCCACCTGCAAACAGCGATGTTTAAGATTGAATCCTAGGGGCGGCGGTAAAATCGATACACCACGGTGCCAGGCAGGTTGAACGAAAGTGACCATGTTTCAGTCTCTCCTTTCATCTCCACGAAGTGATGGGCCGCCTTCTCCGCAGAACCAAAGCTGATGCTGAGGACGTCCCCCTCCACCTGAAGCGCTCCCATCTGACGCACGACCTCGCCCCGATCCCGCAGAACGGAGAACGCCGTCACTCGGCGCTTTGGGACATCAAGCTTGTACTTCAGGATTCGTGCGGGTGCAGCTCCGTCCAGCTTGCCGGCCCCGCGGTTCGATAAGAGATAGAGAGCACTTTCTCGAACGTTAAAACTCGGCGTGTGCACAAAGATTGATGCTTGCTCCGCCGTCAACGAGAACTGGTCCGCGAATCCGCCCAAGATCCACTCAAGACGGTGTTTACTTTTACTCAACACACCCAGGCCGCTGTGGCCAAGCCCCACGAGCCATTCGTCGTCGCCTAGGACTTGGATCGAGTTTATGTGCACCAGGTCGACAACCATTTCATTCTTGAACTTGCCCAAAGTTGCGAGGCAAACCCCTTCGCTCTTGGTCTGCTTGATGAAGTCAGAGACGCCCCAGTCAAATACGATCGCCCCGTTTTTTCTTTCACGCAGTCGCTTGTCGAGATAAACAGCGCCAACGCTGAGGCGATCGAGCTGAACCTCCATACCGATCCAATGATCGAGCGAAAAAAGAATGAACTCATGCCCATCATAGATCTCCTCAATCCGTTTCAGCACGCGCATGTCGTCGCTCAAGATGATGCGGGTTCCAAATAGACCCACGTCGGCCACTCCCTCCTGAACTTCCTGGTAACTGTACAACAATCCTTCTTTCGTCTGGTGCGGTCTAAAGTCAGTGCACACAATGGGGAGGTAGCGGTAGAAGACGAGTTCCTGCTCACTCGACAGGATGACGAGATGGCAGGTGTTCTGCTTTTTTTCTGAGGGCGGACTCGTGACCGAGAAGATCAACGGCAACGCGAGCACGGAGCGGCCAACCTGAGTCATGTAGGGAAAATGATCCGAGAGTACATCGAGTTCAAAGGAGCGCTTTTTTCCTTTCCAGAGATACGTCAGCTGGAAGCGCGTTTGACCGTTTTTTTGCGGAACGGGCCCGACAAGAGAAAGCACCCAGGGACTTGCTCCACAGTCACGGCCTTGCCATCGACACGAGATGAGCGTGGCCCCGGGAAGGAGGCCGATCTCCGGTGGATGAAGGCGCTGGTACTCACTGAGTGTATAGTGCCGATCTGCGAGGCTGACGAGTTGAGCATTTCGCAGCTCTAGACCGACTGGGGCGACGGAGAAGCCGAGCGAAGGGAAGAGGATGCAGAAAAATAAAAGAAGCTTTTTCATTTCTGACCAACGTTCAACTTCCAGCCGAGGTCTTCCGCCGAGGTCCACTGGTGAACCCACTCCGCTAGCTTGGGCGATTCCGCTGACTCACCCATCGCCTGGGCGATTTCTCCTGGATAAACTCCGCCGCCGCTCTTTTTCAAAAAGCGTCCTTTGACCAGCGCGAGTGCTGCCACATCTTTGCCGAGCATAAATTTCTGTTGGATAAAAAAGAAGCGCTCATCCCACCCGATGAGTTGCGTGCGAACAGTGAAAGCATGAAACGGGTCCAGGGAGCGCCGGTAGCGAATGGTTTGTGAAGCCACCACCGGATACCAACCATTCTGTTTGACGACTTTCATGAGCCCTGAACGCAACACGAGGTCTGTGCGCGCCAAGTCCATGATCGATAGATACACGCCATTGTTCATGTGCAGATTGGTGTCGAGGTCGCTTGGCCAGACACGAAACCTGATCCCCGACTCTTCGAAGAATTTCGTCTTCGGTCGAAAGCGAAATGTCACCAGGAGCCAAAAGATTCGACCGAAAAGATTCACGCGAGACCTCGCCATTAATTCAGTTGCGTTTTGAAACCATTTAACGGTAACATGACTTTCATGTCAAAGAAAAAAAACATTTGCCCCTTGGCCTTCGCCCTTGATCAAGTGGGTGATCGCTGGACTTTTATGATTCTGCGAAATGCTTTTTTGGGCATGCGCCGCTTTAGCGATTTTGTCAGCGATCTAGGCATCGCCCGCAACATCCTCTCGCAGCGCCTCGAGGCCATGGTCGCCAACGGTCTCTTTACCGTAGTTCCTTCTGAGGTAGATGCCCGGGTGACCGAGTATCGCCTGACAAAAAAAGCCAAGGAGCTTTCCAGTGCCCTGGTGGCCATGCGCATGTGGGCCGAGAAGTGGCACCCGGATATTGATTTCAAGGGTGAGCTCATCGACATCACAACTCATAAAAAAATCAAACAACTGCGTTTTCGCACGACTGATAATCAAGACGTAGCACCTGAAAACGTTCGCGTGGAGTATCCTCAATGACACCCTTCTGTTACCCGCTGACTGTCCAACCGAACGACATCGATGCTCTGAAGCACGTGAACAACGAAGTCTATTTAAAATGGCTCTTGCAAGCGGCCGGCGCCCATTCTGTTTCTCTCGGTTTCGGCATGGAGAAGTTTCTCAGTGATGGTGCGTGTTTTGTGGTTCGTCGCCATGAGATCGAGTATCTCGCTTCGGCCTATCTGGGAGAAGAACTGGTGGTGGAAACCTGGGTGAAAGACATGGAAGCCGTTCGCTCTAAACGTGCTTACCGCATTCGTCGACTCAAAGATGACAAGATTTTGGTCACGGCCGAAACACTGTGGGTCTACATCAACATGACAACCGGACGACCGACAGAGATTCCTGCATCCATGCAGGAAGCCTATCTAAAATCTAATAGCTAGATTGTTGGTACAAGTAATCGATCAAGGCCTTGAGCGGAACACCACGCACGTTGCTGCGTTGAGCGGCCCGCCGCCATGTGGCCGTCCCCAACCGACTCACGTCATTCGCAACCTGATCACCCTCTGAGCTTGGGCGACTTTGGAACTCCGGGCGCCACAAGAAGTCCGGATGTTTGCCTTCACGCCATTCACCGCCGAGCACGCGGAAATCAGCATCGAGCTCAAGGTCGTAGGTGTAGGTCAAAACTTTGCGATCCGGAGTGTGAACGCCGGCCGGTTGACCATCGCCGAAGGTCACGATGGAGCGGACACCCACCACCCACGCTGTCTCAGCGGAGCGATAGTTCGCGTAACGAAGGCGACCCAAACGTGAGCGCTCGCGAATCACGTTTCTGAAACTTGAAGACTTGCGGCTGTAATCGGCCACATCAAAGAACTCGAAGCGGAAATCCATGACGGGCTTATTCCAAACCTGTGTGCCATTTTCCGCATCGACGATGAAGGATTCGCCGCGAGCGGCGATCATGTGCGAGAGCACCAAATGCCAATCGGCGGGGTTCACATCAAAGCACTTCGGCGGGAGCACACGGCCATCAGGATCGACTGCCGGCTCGCTTTCGTTACAGCGCCAGCCCGCATAGACCGTGCTGTAGTTTCCGTTGGCCCAGTAAAGTGAGCCAAGCGCTTTGATATCATCCACCGAGAAAAGCACCTGTCCTTGCGGGCCATTCACGGACACAGGGCGAATAGGTTGGCTTAAGAACAAACTCGCCGGTGACCAACCATGACAGATCCCCTGCCAAGTCGCGACCGTTCCGGTCGTCACGTATTCCCGGCGACCTAAGTTCCATTGATGGGCCGTGAGAGAACCGGCCTCGTTGGGAGCAAAACCAGTCACGAGATCGTATTTCTCTGCAGGAGAAAGGAGATCGCGGTAGCTGCGATCCCACGGCGTATCTTGAACGTAGCCTTCAGCTGCCCCCCAATCAGTCCGTGGGAATACAGGATCATTCCAACGAGCAGCAAGACCGCCCTGATAGTTTGGCCAAAAATGACCAGACCAGGGTTGCACGCGGGAAGCACCGCTGGTGAGTCCTAGGGCTTCCAAATTGACGAGGGAAGTTTCGAGTGTGGTGACACCCACAAACTGCTCCGCCATACCTAAGTCGCGGGCCATTTTATCGGTGGTTCCCCCTCGAGAAATGATGTCAGCACGCTGTTGAGAGACAAGGTTCCAGTCAGGTTGAGCAAAAGCAGTCGCTACGGCCAAGAGCACGAACATGGAAGATCTCCGAATAACTGGGGGTTACGATAAGATGGCGGGAAGATAATCTTTTCTCACTCGATTGCGCAACGCATTTCTGAGAGTGATAATGGCCCTATGATGATCCTCCTGTTTGTTCTCAGTTTGGCCCATGCTCAAGTAGCTCCTAACTGGCAGGTAGTTGGTGAAAAAGTCATCGCCGCCCCTGCTGACGAGGCCGGTATCCGTCAGCTACCGCTTGATTTGATGATCGAGCAAGGCTCAAAGTGGGCGCAACCCGCCGCCCTCAAAGCGCAACTTGATAAGACCTCTAAAATCCTCCGCCAGTGCGGCGTGGTCCTGGGCGAAATCCGTATCCAGAATGTGGTGTGGACTCCCTGGGTTCTCGATCAGATCAACAACGCAAGCCCCTACAAAGGTCCGAAAGATCTCATCCTCATGAGAGACATCCAAACCCCCGTTCTCCGCACCTTAGGTTTTTTGTACGGCCTCAAGAGTGTGCCAAGTACCGCCGCGGCCTACAACCGCACCAGCGTTGGCCGTCTCTCAAGTGCCACGGTTGATGCGCATTCTTTGGTTGAAACATTCCATATCACTGAACAACACATTGATTACCGCACGGTCCCGGGTGCGAACGCTACTTACGACACCTTCGCTCACGAGCTGGTTCACTTGATGGGTGACGTGGGACACATCGATGTCTATGGAAACTTGATGTCGAACCTCGACGGCCGCAACAGCAAGACGGGTTCTCTCACAGCTGAGCAGTGTGAGCTGGTTAATCAATACCCACTCATTTCTCAATAGCTTCCAAGATCGGACACTCGGGTCGCTCATCTCCATGACAGCAGTGGGCCAGATGCTTTAGTGTCTTAGTCATGCCCGTTAGCTGCTGAATCTTAGCTTCCAGTCTTTCCACATGCTCGAGAGCAAGCTTCTTAACCTCACCACTCTTGCGTCGCTTATTACGCCACAGCCCCATCAATGTCTTCACTTCTGGCATGGAGAACCCAAGGTCGCGCGCTTGGCGAACAAAGCGCAGCATGTGCACGTCCGCCTCTCCATACTGACGGTAACCTGCCATTGAACGCGTGATCTTCGGAATGACGCCGATCTCTTCGTAGTGACGGACCATCTTGGCACTGACGCCGCTGGCACGTGAAACTTCACCGATGTTCATGCCTTGCTCCTCAATCGCAAGAGTAAGGCGTTGCTGACCACACTCACACTACTCAGCGCCATGGCCGCTCCGGCCACCATCGGACTCAACTCTCCCATGGCCGCGAGTGGAATGCCGATGATGTTAAAGGCGAAGGCCCAGAAAAGATTTTGGCGAATTTTGCTGTAAGTGCGCCGAGAGATATCAAAGGCCTCAGGAATCAACCGCAAATCCCCGCGCATCAGCGTAATGCCCGCCGCTTCCATCGCGACATCAGTTCCGCTTCCCATGGCAATGCCCACATCCGCCGCCGCGAGCGCGGGTGCATCGTTGATGCCATCGCCCACCATGGCGATGGTAATTTTGAGATTTTTAAGACGCTGAATCTCAATCGCCTTCTCTCCGGGTAAAATGCCCGCTCTCACATCGTCGATGCCGAGTTTTCTCGCGACACTTTCGGCGGCCTGCTGCCCATCACCAGAAAGCATGAGCGTGCGGATGTGGAGTTTTTTTAGTTTTTCAATCGCTTCTATGGCCTCGGGGCGAATCTCATCGCTGAAATGCAAAGTGGCGGTGAGCTTGTCATCGATCAAAAGATAGCTGGCGCCTTCTGGAAGCTTGGTGGCCATCATGCGTGCGCTACCCAGCTTGAGCTTTTGACCTGCAAAAGTTCCTTCAATCCCAAGTCCTGGAATCACTTTGATGTCTTCAACTTTTGCGGCAACGTAGCCAAGGGCCACCGCTTTCTTTACCACGGCTTTCGCTAGAGGATGAGTTGTGCCCTCTTGCAGTCCCCGCAAGAGTGACCACACGATTTTCTCATCGCCCACGATCTGAGCTTCACTCACAACAGGTTGCCCCATCGTCAGTGTTCCTGTTTTATCAAAGGCGACGACCTTTACATCGTGAGCGATCTCTAAGGCTTCGGCATTTTTTATCAAGATGCCTTGCTTTGCTGCAAGTCCAGTCCCCACCATCAACGCCGTAGGAGTTGCGAGCCCCAGCGCACAGGGGCACGCAATGACCAGCACACTAGCCGCATGGAGCAGGGCCATCTCCCAGTCTCCATCCAACCATCCCCAACCGATCAGAGTCAGGATGGCCAAAACTAAGACGACAGGAACAAAGATCGCACTCACTTTATCTGCGATGCGCTGAATAGGTGCTTTATCTCCCTGCGCCTCTTCTACTAAACGAATCACTCGCGAGAGTGTGGTCTCGGCCCCCACAGCTGTCGTTGTTAAAACGATCACGCCATCGGTATTGATCGATCCACCCGTAACGCTTGCACCAAGCGAGCGTGGGAGAAGTCGCGACTCACCAGTAATGAGTGACTCATCGACTTGAGTTGTGCCCTCTGAAATCACCCCATCGACCGGAATAGTCTCACCCGGGAGTACCCGCACGGCATCTCCAACCCGAACATCATCTAGGGAAATTTCCTTCCAATCATTTTCGATTAAAACGCGTGCGCGCGAAGGGCGTAGTCCCTCTAGTGCTCGAATCGTAGCCGTCGTTTTTTGTTTTGCTCTCTTCTCGAGATATTTACCGAGAAGAACGAGAGTGATGATGACCGCCGAGCTTTCAAAATAAAGTTCGGCATGAGCACCATGACGCCACCACAGATAGAGACTTAGCCCGTAAGCAGCACTGGTACCAATCGCCACCAAGAGATCCATATTACCCGCGAGATTGATCGCTGCCTTGAACCCCGAGCGGTAGAAATGCGCGCCTAAGTAAAACTGCACCGGAGTTGCCAGGATAAACTGCCAGAGAGGAGGCAGCATGAACGAATGTCCCAGCAACATCGGCAATATCAGCGGTAAAGAGAAAGCGAGACCCAGGAGCACAGGCCAGAACTGAGGCTGCTCTGACTTGACCTGGCCACTTGCGAGACTCGCTTGGTAACCGGCCTTGTCCGCCGCCTTCAATAATGCATCGTCATCGGGTCTTTTTCCCCACTCAACTCGAGCTGTTTCCGTAGCTAAGTTCACACTGACGCTGTTGACACCTGGAACGCCTTTTAACGCGCGTTCAACACGAGCGACACACGAGGCACAGGTCATTCCATTTATTTTGTACGTAGTGTTCATGGATAGAGTATAAACCTTCCCATGATAGTAAGGTCCAGGAGGTTCTTATGTTTGTTTTAGGTGTTGAGGGTATGTCGTGTCAGAATTGTGTCAGACATGTGACGGCGGCCGTTTTGGCGCAAGACGCTAAAGCACGCGTAGAAGTCAAACTCAGCGAGAAACTCGTTCATATCGAAACTAAGGCCCCGCTAGAGAAAATTCGCCGGGCGATTGAGAACGACGGCTACCGCATCACGACTGTTGAGCAACGCCCCTAAACTTTTCTTGTCTTGGTCTGCTCAGGCCTTTACACTTTTTCCATGATCTGGAAAACACTCTCGCTCTGCTTTCTTTTGGCTTCATGCCAGAAGGCCCAAGACCCACAAAAAGAGCTGTGGATCTACACCTCAATGTACAAAGACACCATCGCTGATCTGACGATTGAGTTGGGCAAAGCTTTTCCTGGTGTCACCATCAATTGGTACCAGGCCGGCAGCGAAGAAATCGCCGCCCGTGCCAACGGCGAGATCATGGCCGGTGGTATTCGCGCTGATTTGCTGATTTCATCCGATCGCTTTTGGTACGAAGAACTCGCCCGCTCTAATATGCTGGAGGCCTATCGTCCGAAGAATGCCGAGAAAGTTCCGGAGTATCTCAAGCACTCACAAGGATTTTACACCGCCGTCTCCATGCCTGTGATGGTGCTGACGTATAACAAAGAAGCCGTCCCCAATCCCCCTAAGACCTACCGGGAAATGACCGAAGCTAAGTGGAAAGACAAATTCACCACCGGCTCGCCTCTTTCATCCGGCACGAACTTCACCACCATGGTGATGATGAAAAAGCACTACGGCTGGGAGTACATCAAGGGGCTTAAAGATAATCACGTGATCTCACAGGGAGGAAACTCCGCAGTGATACGCCGGGTGCAAACCCTCGAGCGCCCGGTGGGCTGGGTACTTCTGGAAGATTTGTTGCGCCTCCAAGGCAAGGACGATCGCCTGGGCATTATTTATCCGGAAGATGGCGTGGTTACTCACGCCAATATCATGGGCATCACAAAGCGGCCTCTGGATCGCGCACTGGCGAAAAAAGTCGCCGACTGGATGCTGTCCGATGCCGGCCAACAAGCGATGCTGCGTTCTTATATGTATGCCACGGTCGATGGTCAGCCCGCACCGAAGGGTGCTCCCGAGTTAAAAACACTGAAAGCATTTCCCTGGAGTGCGGAATTCATCAATGATGTCACAGAGAACCGCATCGACATTAAAGACGAGTACACCGAGATTATGTTCCAATGAAAAAGTTTTTCACCTCACCGCTCTTCATTCTTGGCACTGTCTTAATCATCGTTTTGATTTTATGCCTGTATCCGTACAGCGTGCTCGTTCACAAAATCGCTTTCCCACCTCCGAATGGTGACTTCTCACTGAAATACTTCCTGGATATCTTGGCCAAGAAGTCGACCTACATCGCGGTGAAAAACACGCTGTTGATCTCGACGCTCTCGGCGCTTTGCTCAACTTTTATTGCCGTGCCGCTGGCCTGGCTGTTGTCGCGCTCTGATCTTCCCGGACAGAGTCGCTGGCGCACACTGTTTCTTTTGCCCTACGCTCTCCCGCCCTACATCAGCGCCATCGCCTGGGTCGCCCTGGCGAATCCCACGAACGGTTATCTCAATGGCCTGTTTGGCCAAGGGGCTTTGAACATCTACTCCCACGGCGGTCTCGTGTGGGTCATGTCATCGTTCTTTTACACCTTCGTCCTCTTGTCGATGCTCACAGCGATGGATCGCACAGATCCTTCACTGGAAGAAGCCGCACGACTCTCGGGCGCGAGCCCTTTGCGGGTGTTTTTTCAGATCACCTTGCCGATCGTCAGACCTGCGATGATGTCAGGAATTCTATTGGTGTTTCTGGCCTCGGCGGCCTCATTCGGTATTCCGGCGCTCATCGGTGGCCCGGCACGAATTTTCGTGGTGACGACAAAGATCTACACCTTTCAGCAAACCGGCTCATTCTCCGGGCTCTATCTCGCCGGTGCTCTCTCGGTACTCTTGCTCGTCCTCGGTGTCATGGGTCTTTTGCTCAATCAATACTTCTCCGCCCAGGCCATGCGCACCATCGGCGGTAAATCGGCCCGCGTGAGTCGTGTGAATCTTGGCCGCGGGAAACCCTGGGCGATACTCTTTGTCGCTTTCATGTTCCTGGTGCTCTTCATTCTGCCCGTAGGCAGTATCGCTCTCAGTGCCCTCTCACCTTATCAGGGTAAAGTGGTTTGGAGTGAGCTAGGCTTCCAACACTTTCGACGCATCTTCTTTGAGACCGAAGAAACCCCGCGCGCGATCATGAACTCCTTCAAGCTCGCCATCGGTGCGGCCACAGCCACAACGATCCTGGGTATGATGCTCGCCTACCTGCGTGTGAAGACTAAAATGAAGGGCCGCGGCGCTTTAGAGATCATCGCTGCTGTTCCCTATGCGACTCCGGGTACCGTTTTAGCTTTCGCTTTGATCCTGACATTCTCGCAATCTGTCCTCGGCTTTCCCATCTCGCTGTATAACACTCTCGCCTTAATTGGCCTCGCCTACACCGCCCACTACCTGAACTTCGCTATGCGCACCATGAGCGATGGCCTAGGCCAAGTCGATGATGTGCTCGCCGAAGCCGCGCGCGTCGCTGGGGCCAGCTGGTTCACTTCTTTGCGCACGATCTGGTTCCCGCTCATGAAACCGGCCCTCGTGGCTTCTTGGTTCCTCGTTTTCATGCCGGCGATGACCGAACTTACGATGACAATTCTTCTCACCGGCCCAGGCCTTGAAACCTTGGGCACGTTGATTTTCCAAATGCAGGATTACTCGGATGCCAGTGGCGGAGGCGCGGCCGTGCTGTCTCTCTGTACGATTGCAGGAGTCATCGGTGTGAATGGACTCGTGAAACTTCTTTCTCAAGGGAAATTCGGCCTATGAGTACCGTCAGTTTTGAACATATCGGCAAGAGCTACGGCGACGTGCGAGTCATCAAAGACTTTGATCTCAAAATCAAAGACGGCGATTTCGTTTCTTTCCTCGGACCATCGGGCTGCGGCAAGACGACGTGCCTGCGCATAGTTGCAGGACTTGAGACCAACACCGAAGGGCGCCTACTCATCGGCGACATGGTCGTTAACGATCCCGCAAAAAAAGTAAACATCGCTCCTGAAAAACGCCACGTCGGCATGGTCTTCCAGAGCTACGCCGTCTGGCCGCACATGAATGTCTTTGAGAACGTCGCCTATCCTTTGCGAGTGGCCAAGGTCCCAGCTAGCGAGGTCAATGATCGCGTCGCCGCCATCCTCAAAGTCGTGGAGCTGAGTGGACTTGAGAAGCGCATGCCGAACATGCTGTCAGGCGGTCAGCAACAACGTGTCGCCCTCGCGCGCGGCTTGGTGGCACAACCGAAGGTTCTTCTGCTGGATGAACCCCTCTCAAACTTGGATGCAAAACTGCGCGAAAAAATGCGCGTGGATATTCGCCAGATTCAGCAGCAGTTTAAGATCACCTGTATCTATGTGACCCACGATCAAATCGAAGCCTTCACCATGTCAGATCAGATCGTGATTTTGAATAAAGGTGATGTGGTTCAGAGTGGCACGCCGAGCGAGATCCGCTCGAAGCCGGCCAACGATTTTGTCGCTGACTTTATTCGCTAAAAATTGGCCGCGTACACGATCGCAGTGAAATGAAAAATACTGCCGAGGAGTACGAACAAGTGCCAGACGGCATGTGCGTAGGGCATTTTCTTCATCATGTAGAAGATCGTTCCTGCGGTGTACGTGACGCCACCAATGATCAGCCATTTCATGGCCTGCTCATTCATGGCAGCGCTCAAGGGTTTCGCGAGAAACACCACCATCCAGCCCATGCCGATGTAGAGCAAGGTTGAAAGCCCCTTAAAGCGGCCAGTGAAGAACAATTTGAAAATCACCCCAATCAAGGCAATGGACCAAATCACCGCGACTGCAATCCAGGCCATCGCCCCCTGTAAATTCAGTACCAAGAACGGAGTGTAGGTTCCGGCGATCAACAAGTAGATCGCTGAGTGGTCGCAGATCTTAAAGAAGCGCTTGGCGCGTTCACCCGGAATAGCGTGATAAAGAGTCGAAGCGGTATAGAGCAGGATCATCGAGATTCCGTAAATGAGATAGCTGATGAGATGAGACGTCGTACCGAAATAGGCCGTGAGTACCATCAGAGCGGTAAGCCCGCCGACGGCGAACAAAATGCCCAGTCCGTGGGTGATACTATTGGCGATTTCTTCGGCTTTTGAGTAAGTCATGCATCCAGTATACACGTGTTTACTCAAAAGTCCAGCTCGTCTAGATTGCGTCTAGGACTTTCTAAACACCTGTTTACTTGGTATTATGTGGTATGGCGGAAAGACTCGAGCAAAAGCATTTAACACGGAGAAAGCTGGTAGAAGCCGCTTTGCGCCTGAGTGCTGAGCAAGGTTTCTCATCCGTGAGCTTACGCGAGGTTGCCAAGAGCGCTGGGATCACACCTGCTGGCTTCTATCGTCACTTCCACGATATGGATGAGTTAGGCCTGGTATTGGTGGATGAGATTGGTCTCGGTCTGCGCCAGCTCCTGCGTGAGGCCCGACGCACCATCAGCGGGGAAGGTAGTGCGGTAAAAAAATCCGTGCATGCTTTTATTGATTACATCACTGAGAACGCTCACCTCTTTCGTGTTCTCCAAGGCGAACGCATGGGCTCCTCTCCCGCCTTTCGCAAGGCCCTCTTCGCGGAGATTGATCGCTTCGTAGAAGAAGTCACCGAAGACCTTGAGCGTGGAGCGAAGCTGCTGAATCAGCCTCTGCGGGACACAGCACTAGCGGCCGAAGCCATCGTCGCCGTGGCCTTCACTCTCGGAGCAGAAGCACTCGATCTCCCTAAACATAAACGCGAACAGCTCACCGATCGATTGATTAAAGAAGTAAAAATGATTCTGCGAGGGGCGCTGGCCCCACCACGCAAAAAGACGAAATGACATGAACTACACACTTATGAATGTTTTTACCCGTGGCACCGCAGGCGGCAATCAGCTCGCTGTGGTGGAAGTCAAATCTCCCCTCCCCACAGAGAAGATGCAGGGCATCGCCCAGAACTTTAATCTCTCTGAAACGGTGTTTGTCACAGATCACAAAAATCTCCGCATCTTCACACCAGAGTGTGAGTTCCCTTTCGCGGGCCACCCCACGATTGGTGCCGCGTGGTGGATCGCACAACAAACGCAGCAAGAACAGTTTGCTGTCAGCTTGCCCCTGGGCCTCGTACCTATTCGCGTGCAAGAGGACAAAGTGTTCCTCACGTTTCCAGGGACACCCGAAGTGTCTTCTTATGCGGGAGATTTAATCGGGTTGCTTCAACTCACAAATGTTCCCATCGAGGCCGTGCAGCAAGTATGGGTTCGTAAGATCAAGGTCGGGCTCGAGTTTCTGGTGATTCCCCTGACCTCGCATGCCGCTCTCAAAGAAGCTCTTCCACCGATCGGTTTTCCTGAGCAGATTAAATGCTACTTCGTGTTCCAGGAACACCCAACAATTTTTCATGTGCGCATGTTCTCACCGTCCTCGAGTGGGATAGAAGACGCCGCCACGGGATCCGCCGCCTGCGCCCTCGCAGGGTACTGCCGTGATGTGCGTGGAATCCCTTCTGGCAATGTCACCGTTTATCAAGGTGCGGAGATGGGTCGCCCGAGCGAGATCCAAGTGTCTTGGGATCAGCTCATTCACGTCGGTGGCAGCG
This sequence comes from Chlorellidium tetrabotrys, assembly GCA_032273165.1. Taxonomy (NCBI): domain Eukaryota; class Xanthophyceae; order Mischococcales; family Botryochloridaceae; genus Chlorellidium; species Chlorellidium tetrabotrys. Next base: position 796 of record JAUKPS010089303.1, on the reverse strand, counting down.
TTGAACAGTGGGCAACCGGGAAGCTCGCACCGGCGGGCCCTATCAAAGACGTTCTGGCTTAAGCTTGATCGCAGGCGTTCATCCACCGAATCTTTTCGAAAGGTGTCATGAACGACGCTTCAAATGAATTCTTCGCGATCTGCCGAAGCTCAGAGTCATTGAGATTCAAGCCACGAGCGGTTTCAACGAAGTTCGCACCCATGTAACCACCGAAGTACGCCGGATCATCTGAGTTGATGGTCACACACGCGCCTTGGGCGAGCAGCTTCTTCAGATTATGGTCTTCCATTTTATCAAACACACGTAGCTTGATGTTTGAAAGCGGACAAACAGTAAAAGGCATGCGCTCTTTCACCAACCGCGCCATCAATTTTTCGTCCTCTAGGGCGCGCACACCGTGGTCGATGCGTTTAACTTTCAACAGATCGAGCGCTTCCCAGACATACTCCGGTGGGCCTTCCTCACCGGCGTGGGCCACCGTGAAAAAACCTTCTTTGCGTGCGCGCTCAAAAACATTTTTAAATTTCTTCGGCGGATGACCGACTTCCGAAGAGTCGAGTCCCACGGCAATGATGCCGTTCTTAAAAGGCAAGGCTTCCGTCAGCGTCTTCTCCGCGGCCTCTTCCGAGAGGTGACGCAGAAAGCACATGATCATGTGCGAGGTGATGCCCCACTTGGCCTTTCCTTCGTCCAGCGCGCGACGAAGGCCCTTGTAAACAGTCGCAAAACTCACGCCGCGATCGGTGTGGGTTTGTGGATCAAAAAAGATTTCCGTGTGAACCACGTTGTCTTCATG
>JAUKPS010089192.1:0-35793 GCA_032273165.1 Chlorellidium tetrabotrys | reverse complement strand
AAATCGCCTTCTAAGTCCTCAATAGCAATGTAATGAGCATTTTCTTTAACTGTAGCCATGTTGCCATGTCTTGCTTCTTCGTTATAGTAAATAGCTACTTGCACTTGGATTTGGTCTTTTGTACCAAAAAAGTTAGTGATTCGTGCGTAGGCTTGTGGGGCTGGTACACCGAATTGAGTTGATGCTAGGTTGAGTTTTAATGCCATGATTGCTCCTTAGTAAGTCATTTCTGTTGTACGGATTTGGCAAACTGTACGAATAGTCGTTGCCGCTTGCCCTGTAAAGGTAACTCTTAAACCACCATTGGTTGTATCTGCTGCTAAAGCAATAGTCCAAGCTGATGCACCAGCGTCTGCATAAAGTGATGCAACTGTAGAGCCTACAAGGGTAGTAGCCGCAGCGTTTGCACCACGCTTAATTACGCCTTCAATAGTCCAGCCTTTAGTGTTACCGCCACCAGTTACTCCTGACACTACTTCTCCAGTAAAGAAGTAAGCGGAGTTGTTAGGTAGTATTACTTGGTTTGTTGAGCCTGCGGCACCGCCATCTGCCCGTAAAGCTGTGGCAGTAGCATCTGTAGTTTGTGCGCCAATAACTAATAACGCAGATTGACAAGAGCCAGTAGTTTCTGAAAATGGTGCGGAAGAACCAAATGCAACATAAGCATTGATAGCTCTAGTTGTTCCTCTAACACCGCCTAAAACTGAACTAAATCCAGCGTTGGCTGTGTTATCTCTGCCTGCTAAAACCGCAGAAGCGGTTGCACTTGCAGTATTGGCTTGTCCAGCACCTATAAAACTTCTAAGTCCTGAAGCTGTGTTGTTATCACCACCGACTATACTGCCTTCAATTCCTGATGCTACATTCTTAAATCCACCACCAACAAAAGACCAATCCCCACTAGCCACATTCCTATTAGCAGCAGTACCAGCATCACCACCACCACCGATAAATGAATAACTACCAGTAGCTTGGTTATTACCTCCTCCTACTACTACTCCATGAGGAGTAAAGAAGATAAGGGTTGGTGTTCCTGTTGCTACAGCATTTTGAGATAAAGTTAAGGCTGTACCTGATATGGCTGCTACATAGGTATTTGGAAAAGTAATACCAGTTCCAATAACCGCTTGACCAACTCTAATATTAGCATTTGAACCAGTTAAAACAACTGAAGTAGAGCCTGATGTTACTGTAGTTGTTGCTTGCGTTGTTACGGCAGAAGATGATGTGGTTGAGTTAAATGTTCCATTACCAACAAATCCATAATATCCAGTTGCTGAGTTTGATTGTCCACCAACGACAGTTGCGTATGTTTGGTTTGCAATATTATCGTTTCCAGACCCAATAAAAGTTGATGCTCCGCTTGCCGAATTTCTTGCGCCTGACACAACGGCAGATTGAGATGATGTTGATTGATTTTGAAATCCTCCAACCACAATAGAGTCTTGACTAGTGGAACTATTATTTCTTCCACTTCCTATAAATGATGTAGAGCCACTAGCCACTTGTGCCGCACTACTTCTACTTGTCTGCCAATCAACAGCATTAGCACCCCTAGCATTACCACCTACTGTAGTAGATGTAGTTGCTTGGGCTTGTAGTGCGCCTGTTCCTGCTGGAGAAACATATAAAGCACCATTAGATTCTAGTCCTAGTCCTGCTACTCCACTAAAGGATAGGGTAGGAGTTCCGTAGACTGCTGTAGTGGTTGTTGGTATATAAGTGTTGGCTACAGTTCCATATTCAACTTGTGCGCCCCATGCGTAAAATGTACCATTAGCACCACCTAAAAGTGTATAAATACTTGTTGTTGAACTTCCTAATGTCATAGACACAGAAATTCTTTGCCAGCTAGATGTTGGAGTTAATGTTGTAGTAGGCACACTTCCTGTGCTGTTATCACGCATGGCAATCTGCATAGTTGTTGCAGTACCAGCTTTGATATAAACAGAAAATGTATAAGTTACTCCGCTTACTACTTGTTGTGCTGTAGCAGTTTGTAATAATTGATTAATTGCATTTCCAGCAAATCCAACATCAGTTGCGCCAGTAATTAAACTTGCAGTATTTCCGCCTAATGGGTCAGTTGTTCCTGAACTGTTAATTGCGGCTGTTGCTGTACCAGTTTGATTCCATGGACTTGTACCAATGGTTTGCGATTGCTTAATTAAATTACTGCCAGTACCCCTTAATACTCCTGTCTGTCCTGTAATAGTAGTAAATGTACCTGCTTTAGGGGTTATTGAGCCTATTGTTATGTTGTCCATTTCTCCTACATAAGTAGGGGCAATCTCAATAGAATTAACGCCTGTAGGCTTTATGTGGACATGACCAGTACCAGTAGGGCTAATGTCAATTTGTGCGTTTGCGCCATTTATATTGGTAGATGAAGCAAGCGTTATGTTATCGCCACCGCCAGCACCCATGCTAATTTGGGTTGTGCCAGCAGAGTTTTTAAGGGACAAGCCAGCAGAGTTAGTAGCTTGAACAGTTGGAGTTGTAACGCTAGTGGAAGCTGCTAATGTAGTAATGCCTGTTACTGCGCCTGTATCACTTACTGTTACTACGCTGTTTTGCAGTAATTTTCCTGTAGTGCTGTCAAACCTAGCTACTGCATTGTCTGTGCTAGACGATGGGCCAACTACATCACCAATTCCTGAAATGCCTGTAATCGTACCACCAGTAATAGCAACAGCATTGGCATTTTGCTCTGCCATTGTGCCAAGACCGACTAAAGTATGGTCAGCGTTCCAATCACTAGGGCGAACTAAACTTGTGTCTGCATCATCAGGAATGGTGCTAACTTTGCTATGTTTAACTGTTATAGCCATTATTGAACACCTACAATCTTGCCGTTTTCATCACGAACTACTTGTTTTGGTTGGTTTAACTTATTCATTAACTCACCAATCATCATAGCCATTTGGTTACTGTTTTGACTAATAGCGTCTGCTACTGGTTTCATTGGGTTTTCCATAGCTTGAGCCATGTCTTCTTCGTGCATATAAGCTGCTTCACCGCCTGACTCATCTGCACCAATTCGAGCGACTTCAATCTTAGCGCCATTGTTAATATGAGCAAGCAAGACTTGGGTGTTTCTTTCAGTCATCATCTTCATTTGGGCGACTTTGAGTTCCATCTCAGCTTTCATTTGCTCGTTACGCATTTCCATCTCTCTGTCCATCTGATTGCGTTGTTCTTCAAGTTGGAATTTAAGTTGGTTTTCTTGCGCCTGGTATTCTTGTTTAGCTTTCTCAAGTTGCATTTGGCCTTGTAGTTTAGCTTGTTCAAGTTGTGCTTGTGCTTGCATTTCGCCTTGGCGGGCTTGTAACTTAGCCTGCTCAATTTGCATCTGCATTTGCATTTTTTGCACTTCTGGTGCTGGTGGTCTAGGTTGACCGGCAGACTGTTGTGCTTGAATACGCAGTTTGTCAGCAGTTTCGTCAATAATACCTTCTAATTGCTTGCCAGCCTTAAATGCAGTTACACCAAACTTGAGCATTTCTAACGCCATAGGGGCTAACTCAGGGTTAGTTTGAACCATAGGCACAGCTTGTTGCATAAATCCACCTACAGCGCTTAAAAATGCCATTCTATCGGCTTTTTCTTGCTGCTCATCTTGGTAAATCATTGAGTCAGAAGTAACTTCAATGCGGAAATTCTTAGCCGCTTCGTTTCTTAACAGTTCAATAGCTTGTGGAATGAGTTGTCTATCTTGCTCAGACAGTTGCATTGCACCAGAAATCTTAACTAGCGTGTCATCAGTAAAGTGATTGCAAATAATCTGCGCTTTAATAGACAAGAGGCTAGTAGCAAAGTCTACGACTGCGTGTTGCTGAGTCTTTAATCGACCGGCAGCGTTGTTTGACTTGATAATCTGTGCGCCAAGGGTTTCACTTGGGTCAGTTTGCCCACGCTGAATGTCAGCAATACCCATTAATTCATAGATTTGACCTTTGACTTGCTCCATTGCTTGGTAACAAGACATCAATGCACTTGCAAATGGGGTTAAATCAACTAGGTCAATAGCACCTTTCATGCCTTGCTTTTCAGCAAATGCCATCCAGTTGCTTACTGGAATCATGGTGTTGTTCTCGCCTTCAGAGAATAAGCGTTGTAGCTCACTTGCTGAAGCATCGTATACACCACGCACTTTAAGGGCGTTAATTAAGCCATCAATTCTGTCGCACAGAACATCTAATTCTCTAGCTTGGTCTTGGTAAATAGTAAAGTCAGGGATTGGCTCTAGGCTATCTGTAGTCAAAGTAGCATAGAGTGGCTTTGGACAAGGCCAAAAGTTCTCTAATCCTAGCGGGTCATCACGCTCATCAATAATTTTGCCGAGTGACTTAGAAATCCAATAAACACGACCAGTTTCTTTGCACCAGTATTCGTATATAACGGCTTCGTATACGCCATCATCAGACTTGTAAGACTGCTTTAAATCATCAGGTTTAGTGTCTAGCGGGATTTGGTAGCCTAAATCTTCACCAAAACGCTCAACAAGGGCAGGGCGTGACATATACACTCTACGCCATACTGCGGTTACTTCTTCCCATGTGCGGGCGATTGTATGACCGAAGTCCCGCCAATGAACATAGTCGACCGGACAGCATTCGTACTCTATGCGCTCTTGGTCTTCATTCTCCATACCTTCTATAGTTTCGGCTTCATCACTATCTTCAGTAACACTAAAGCCATCTTCCGGTTCGCCTGTTTGTTCGCCTACAATATGTGGCTCATAACGAACCCAAGCCACGCCACGACCACCTAATAAGCGGTCAAGCACAGCATTGTTCATCGCTGATTTGTAGTCACCATAATGTTCAATTTCAAACTCTAATGCCCTTTCAAGCATCATTGATGCGACTCGGCCTATTGGGTCATTGTCCCTAAATCTACGGCTAACATCAGGTCTAGGAAGTCTTGCAAAGATAGCTGGTTGAATAGTCTGAACATTGCTCCAGAGTATGTTGAAGCGTGCATTAGGGTTTCTGTCGTAGCGGGAATCATCTTTGTATTTCTTTACAATGCGGTCTACTCTGGCTTCCCAACGCTTGTATGAGCGCTCATAAGCCATAATATCTTTATAAAGTGCCTCGTACGAATGGCTGTTTTCTTCTTTTTTCATAGCTTCTCTTTCCCAACATGGTTGGTAGATTTTTGATGATAATTTATTCCACGACTATTTGTTATTTTTCCACATTCAATACAAATATATGGCGCTAAAGCAGATTTACTCATATCTCTGTCTTTGGAAGCAATTTGCATTTTTAATTTTGTTTCTGGTTTGTTATGAGCTTCTTTAATTTTGGCTGACATTTTTTCTTTCATGCCATCTTTAGACCACTGATTTTTAGCTGAGTTAGCTAATTTAGCTTTCCATTCATTGTTTTTTGGTAGTCCACTTGTGCCTTGACCACCATCAGTTTGGTTTACAACAACACTTCTATATTTAGCAATTAATTCAATTTCTTTAGCAAATGCTTCTTTTTCGTTGCCCATAAAAGCTATGCCACGATACCATTCAAGGTATTTAGCGCATATGTTTGTATGGTGCTGGTTTCTTTTGCGCTTATCATTTACACGATGCAAATTGCCCTTGCCAACATAAAATGGCGTTCCGTCAGGCTTGCAATCAACATAAACAAAGAACATCAAATTCTTCCTCTTGAAGTGGGCTGCGGTTGTTTCCACAGGTCATTCAAACTTACTTCGGTTTTACCTACAAATAGCCCTTTAATGGAGTCATCCTTATGGGGCAACTTAGCTTCTTCTTTCCAGGCAATACTTAGCATCCTAAATGCGTCTGCACCATGAGAAGTCCAATCGTGTCTAGGTTTATCCCTAAATACTTTCTTGTCCTCATCGTATTCACGCTGGTATTGCCTTAAACATTCAATGCCGTCTTCACATCTGTGGTCAAACCAAGCTCTAGTTAATGCTAGTCGTGTTGCTTGTATACCATCTTGAAGTGACAAACTTGGCACAATTTTCATAGATTTTAACGCAATTTTGTCTGAAAGTTGCTCAATTATGCTTCTATTTGACGCAAGTGTCTTTGCTCTTGCATCGTGAGGTAAATAATGAGTGCCATAAACATAGCCCCTTTCTTTCTCTCTTGAGGCAATTATGCCGGCATAGAAAGCTACTGGTTGACCATTACTTGAATGGTAATCAAGCATACGAATCTCACCATGAACCACTTGAAACCACCAAATAGCGGTGTCGTCTGAATAGCCTAAGTCCCATGCAGTATGCACAGGGAACATAGGGTCGTATTCAATATCAGTAATTCTGCCTTGGTCGGTAAGCTGGCGCATTTCTTTGCCATAGTAAGCGCCCAGAATAGCTGACTCAAAGTCACACTCAAACTCTTGTAAGTATTGGTCTTCTGTCATTGACTTGGCGGCATCGTCTAATTCAGACTTAGGCAATAGCCCTGTTTGGCTTGCTCTTAGGGTTTTAGCGTACCAATCACCAGACTTTGTTGCGTGAGTGTAGATGTCCCAAAAAGCGTTATGGCCTTTAGGTGTGCCAATAAATACCGCCCATCCTAGTCTGTCTGCGAGGAGTGGTCTAATAATTTCACCCCAAATACGAGGGCGCATATCAGCATATTCATCAAGGACGATACCATCAAGGTACAAACCACGAAGGGAATCAGCATTGTCAGCACCAAACAGTCGAATCCTCGCACCATTAATGAGTTCGACCCAGAGTTCACTTTGATTAGCTTTTGCCATAACTGGCTTAGAGAATCGTAATAAATAGTCCCAAGCGATATTCTTAGCTTGGCTGTAATAAGGCGCAACATACGCATACCTGCCATCTTCTTTGCCTTCTATGAGTGCTTTTACTATTAGTTCATTAATACAGGCCACAGTCTTGCCACAACGCCTGTGTGCCACAACCACACCCCAACGCTGGCTACGGGTATGGAAGTCCTCAAAAACGCTTCTAGGGCGATATAGTAGCTTTATCGGGCTACTCATCTGCCCATGCAATCCTTAGATCACCACCATTAGTGCCTGTAACCTCATTAACTTGCGTTTCTTTCCATCTTGCCCGTGTTTTGAGCCAAAAGATTGCGGCCGCAGTATTACCCTTTTTAGCTTGACTAAACAAAGTACCAGCAATAGCGGCATTAGCATCAATACGCCCTTCATCTAATTCATCCTTGTAATACTTAACTAATGTATCAGCACTAATCTTTAAGCGTGTGGCTATGTCCTCATGTGGGCAACCTAACGCAGACAGGCGTTTAACCTGTTCTTGGGTGGCTTCTGTCGGTATATGTTGTTTTCCTTGTGCCATTTTATAACTCCGAAAGTACAGCTTTTTTGCCAGTAAAGTCTTCCCAACGCTTAACGATTACATCGCAGTAATGTGGCTCAAATTCCATTATTAAGCAATGCCTATTGGTTTTCTCACAAGCAATTAGTGTTGAACCTGATCCGCCAAATAAATCTAAAACTGTGCTGACTTCTTTAAAGTAGTCAAATGACCATTCAGCCAAAGCTACTGGTTTTTGAGTTGGGTGTACTCTTTGTTGGTTTCTTTCGCTATCTTTGTTAAAACCTTTCCAAAGATGTCTAAAAATGCGTACAGATGACCATTTAGACTTTACCCATGCTAACTCACAGTCTGATTGAATATCAGTCATCTTATCCTCAACACGCTTATCCCATACAAACCAGTTATTTGATTGTGGCAAAGCATGGCAATAGTAATTAGCACCCCACCAAACTTGTCTTTTGACTTGCAGAACGCCCTCTACAATTTGATACGCTTCAACAGCATAATCAATCGTATCGTCTTTAAAGTCTTTGAAGTTATGGTTTTTAGCTAACCCTGTTTTTCTAGCGGTTCTGTCACCTTTCTCATTAATGCCGTAAGGTGGATCTGTATAGCAAAGGTCAATAGTTGTGCCAGCTACCAATTTTTCTACCGCATCAATGCTCGTGCTATCACCGCACATAAGTCTATGATTTCCAAGGATATATATGTCGCCTAACTTGGTTTTAGGCTCTTCAGGAACATCAGGTACAGCATCTTCATCTGTTAAGCCTTCTGTTTCTTCTATTGGATTTAGTAAGGCATCTAATTCATCTTGTCCAAAGCCAGTAAGTGATAGGTCAAAGCCCTCATCTTCTAAGTCTTGTAACTCAATGGTTAACATAGCATTGTCCCACCCAGCATTTAAAGCTAATCTGTTGTCTGCTATTACATAGGCTTTCTTTTGGGCATCTGTCATACCGCTTAACTCAATAACTGGTACTTTGTCCATTTTGAGCTTTCTGGCGGCCATTAATCTGCCATGCCCAGCAATAATGCCTTTGTCCCCATCTATAAGTATTGGGTTAGTCCACCCAAACTCTTTAATGCTGGCGGCTATTTGCGCTACCTGTGCATCATCGTGAGTCCTAGAATTTTTAGCGTAAGGTATTAACGCTGTTACTTCTACCTCTTTTATTTCCATACATCCTCAAGTAGTTGATTTGTAAGGGTTTATTCTACAACAGTTTTTATGCTATGTCCGCATCATGTATCTTATTCATCGCAGCGTGTAATGCAGCCTTACGCTTCATGCGCTGGTTGTTTTTTTTGTCAAGAATGTCGTATTCGCTATCAACTTCTAATTCTTGTATTTTCTTTTTGTTTTGGCGCTTTGCTTGCATCTTGTCTAATGTAGACTCATGCTCTGAGCGCAACATAGCATCTTCTTTTTTGTAATTGCGGGTCATATGTTTCATTACATATCCTTCATTTTTTCAGTAATGACTTCTTTTCTTGTCTTGGCGGCTTGTTTAAAGTCTGAAGCACTTGGCGCACCTTTACTACCAGGTTTACGCATCTTTTCACCAGAACCGGCGGCTATGCGCTTTTGTTTGGCGTGAATATTAGCGTATAGACCAGGTTTCATTTTGACTCAATATACTTAGCGTACGACTCTTCTAATTTAGCTTTACGCTTACCTTTAGCATGGCTACGCTCTTCTGAAAGGGCAATTGCCAAGGCTTGTTTTTTGGGTTTTCCTGCGGCTACCTCAGTCTTGTAGTTCTTGCCTACGCTTTGAGCAGAGCCTGATTTGTCCATTGGCATAATAATTCCTTACTTGAGGTATTTAAGTTTGTATATTGTGGAATCTATTAATTGCTGAATTTCGGCAACAATATTAATAAGTTCTTGTTTTTGCGGCAAATCTGCATTGGCTTCATCTACAAAATTCTTCAATGATTCCAAATACTTAAGTGGTTCTTTAGGTAAATGATAGACGCTCGGAAAAGTTTTAATCTGCTCATAGCAACCCATGTAAGCCTCTACATAATCGTCTACTAATTCAACTATTTCTTCGTAATACTTACCTAATGCCTTGTGTTTGCTGTAAGAATCGGTAGACCAATGAAATAAATGTGCATTGGTGGCTGAATGTAGCAGCGTAACCGCAAACATCGCAACATTATTATTCATAATTAAATCTCCATTTCATACAATTTTAACACTTCTAACGCTTCTTGCACAGAATTTACCCTATGTAAAGGGCCACCTTGCCAATTAGCAAATAGCTTAATTTGGTCAGGAGTTAGCTTCTTATCTGCCCCATCTTTTATTTCCATTAAAATAGTTTGGTCAGCGTAGCAAACCATTATGTCCGGCATACCATGAGCAACAGTATGCAAGTGATATACCTGCGCCCCATAATCTCGTAGGGTTTTAACCACAGCCACTTGATTTTTATCAACTTTTTTAGCGTATGCCATAATAATATGTTAGTGTTTAGCAACTTATAGTATAAGGGGATTTTAATGGCTGGTTATCATTTAACAGATGAACAATGGATTGAATCTTGGAATAAGATTGGCAGCCCTTCTGAATTTGCCAAAGTAAATAACATAGCTATTAGAAATGTAATGTCTAGGCGTAGGTCTATTGAAGCTAGGCATGGCATTAAATTAGATACATTTGCTAGTCAAAACCCAGCATACTTAAAGAAGGTCGACCAAACCCCCGGTCATGCTCGCCGTGGCACTAACATAGAAAAAGGTAGAGTCGTAGTCTTTAGTGATGCTCACTTTTGGCCTGATGACACCACCACAGCGTTTAAAGCCCTCTTAGAGATGATTAAAGAGTTTAAGCCTACTGCTATCGTCTGTAATGGAGATGCGCTAGATGGGGCTAATTTAAGCCGTTTTCCACGCCAAGATTGGAATAAAGTCCCAACAGTTAAAGAAGAATTAGAGGCTTGTCAATATTATTTAGGTGAAATTGAAGCAGTAGCTAAGGGAGCTAAGTTGTTTTGGCCTTTAGGAAATCACGACCAAAGACTAGAAATGACTATTATTGCCAATCTTCCTTCGTTTGAGGGGGTGCGTGGCACTTCATTGCGTGATTACTTCCCTATGTGGAATCCTTGCTGGTCGTTTTGGGTAAATGAAGACACTTGTATTAAGCATCGCTGGAAAGGTGGCTGGACAGGCGGCAGAAACAACGCTGTTAATTCTGGTGTGAATATGATTACAGGTCATACCCATGTCTTATCAGCTATTCCTTTTAATGACTACAACGGCACACGCTGGGGCGTTCAAACAGGCACACTAGCAGACCCCAATGGGCAACAATTTGCGTATACAGAAGACACCCCTAAAGATTGGAATAGTGGCTTTGTTATGCTTTCCTTTGAACGCAGCAAGTTATTGCAGCCAGAAATGATTAGGGTTTGGGGTGAAGATGAGGTAGAGTTTCGAGGCAAAATACACAAAGTATGAAGCTAACACCAGCTATTCTTAAAAATTTATACAGCGCAATCTACTGTATGAAGCCTTTTGATAGGTGGGCTATGCCTTTGCCAGAACAAATCAACTTTGTTGTTGATAAAGACCCACAAGTAATGGGAACCTATTTATACGATGATGGGGAAAAGTGGGAACATACTATTACTATTTCTTCTGCTCGGTGTAGTCATCTTGACACAGTAATTCGAGTTCTTTGTCATGAGTGCATCCACATGAGTAGGCACAAGACTTCAAAATGGACACACCATGATAAGGAGTTTCGTAATAGAGCGCTCCGTATCTCGTCTGAATTAGGGTTTGACCCCCTCGAACTTTAATTAAAATTGTAGGCTTATCCATACCGCTATAGCTGGCAATAATATAACTAGCACACCAAAAGCTAGTAGTATGTCATTCATTATTAGTCCTTTTGTAAATACTAATGCTTCTGTCTTTGTGGCCCGTACTACCTCTGTAAAGAATTGCGCCAACTTCTTTCCATTCAATACTTCTGTAAAACGGGCGTTGCCAATCCAACCAAACAACATAAGCGCCAGGTTTAGTGACTAAATACATTTCCCTAAATACTTGTTTTACATTAAGCGTTTCAGCTTTGCATCCATATCTAGCTTGATATTCTTTAAGCCTTTCTTCTCCATACGGAGGGTCAGCAACAATTAAATCGTATTTTTTATCAATGTATTTTGACAATTCTCTAGCGTCTGCATAAATGGTGTCATCAGACTGTGGGTTTATATCTACTTTATCGCTTTTTAAATGTTCATCATTGACTTGACCAGCATACAAATGAAGAATGTCTTTAGCGTTTGGAAAAAGCGCTGCAACACGCTTTAAATAATTTCCTTGATAACCCCCATAGTAATCATTACTTTTAGCGTAGTTGTTACCTAAATAAATAGCACCAGTAACAAGGTTAGATTGGTCTAATTGAAGATAGCGCCCAAAAACATTATTGTAATTGTCTATGTTCATTTATTCCCCCAAGCTTTGTTTGACTTTCTGTAATAACGCTTCCTCGGTGGTATTGAATTTTCTTTCAAAAGCCTTTCGACCCATTCCGTGAACACCATTGTTTCCTCTGTGATGTTCAGGACAGAGGGGGATAATGGGGCTTGTAGCTCTGACACCAGCCCGTCTAATGTGGTGTATTTCGGCAGGGCTACCTTCATACCCAAGCACGGAACTGCACAATATACAACCGAGTCTGGCAACTCTTGCCATATAGTTCTTTTCATTTTTGGTAGCCATTAGCGAATTCGTACCATAACTTATAAAACTCCTTGAAAGACCCAAAGCCTACACCGGCTTTAAATGGTTTACCTTCTGCGGTGTATTGCCAAAACTCTTGTATGTTAGTGCCGTTGTCTGTATCACCTATGATAACAACAACCATAAACTTAGGACTTGCGGCTAAATCCTGTAACATACGCTTTTGGCCCTCACTCATCTTTTCGCCAACACGCTTCCACTCAAGAATAAGAAAGTAACCATTGCGCTCTGCTATGCCATCTACATTACTTGGCAAGAATGCAGGGTTTGACTCAATTAAACCTTTAAAATCACCATAGTCTGTATGAGTAGCAAACATATTGCGCATTAACTTCATCCGTTAATCCATTGGTCTTTTAATGCTTTAACACTAGCTATTTCAAGTCTAATTGTTTCGTCTGCTAATTCATGGGCTATTTTTGTAGCTTTTTCATAATCCCATTTGAGTGTTGCGTTATGGTAAGACTTTAAAAGTCGTTGAATTTTAAGATAATTTTCAGAATAGTCGGTCATCGGGTCATCCGTTCAATGTTTCGGTTGGTTGCTTGTTCTGTGCGCCATGCTTCAAATTCCATTTGCGCTTGTGCAACCTCTAATTTTAATAAAGTTTTGTTTGCCATAGCTTCACCAATTTGTTCGCAATATTCAGCATATTCAGCAGAAGCGTATGCTTCACGCTCTTGTGCGCCCAATGCGTTTTCATTAGACTTTTTCATCATTATCGCAATAATGGCTTTTTTCTTTGCGTCTAAACCGGCAACTAAACCTTCTGCTTTAGCATATTGATTTTTAATGCGTTCAAGCGTGTCATAAGCGTTATGTGGGTTAAATTCATTCATTTAAGGTTCATCCATAGGCCGATTTGTGCGGCAGCATAGCCAACCCAAATTAAACTATTAGACATAGAGCCTTTGGTAAATTGCAGTATTCCCACTACTAAATACCCAGCCCCCGTTGCTGCGACAATGTATTTTTCCAGCATTTCCAAATCCCCCTGTTGCCAAGCTCATATTGCGTATAAAAATCACGCAAAAGTTGTTTATCAAAATTATGTTTGCTTATGTATTGCCTAAACCAAGCCAACCCTTTTTTATGCCGTAAATGACATAAATACCTTACGCCACACTCATGCCTAGCTTGTTCATACATTTGCGTTTAAGACTGTCGTATGAGTCGTACCCTGTCCCAAGGACTCCAAGTTCTCTAGCTTTAGCTTCAATACCTTCATTGCTAAACATCCACCGTTTGTCAATTTTTTCTTTCTTGGGTTCAATTACTAATTCATCCTCGTAACGCTCACCATTAAGCCAAGTGCTTGCATGGGGTATGTATTCTAATTCGGTTTCTTTTGCTTTCCAGTATTGGCAATGTGTGTCAATAGCTTTTGCAGCCATAAGTTGTTGTTCTGCGGATAATTTAGCCCAGGCTTTTCTTGCAACTGCTTTGTTTACTTTTCTAGGGTAAAACTTCCAAAACAATTCAAAATCATCCATGATGCACAAAATCTCCATGATGTTTAATTCTTGTTTCTTTTGCTACTTTAACTGCATCTTGCAAATTATCAAACAAACCAAAAGATTTTCGCTTTCCTTCAACAAAAATTCTTACCCACCATTTTTTACATTGTTTATGCCAACTAACATTTTTGTAACCACTTGTATTTTTGGTGTTTTTCTTTGAATAAATTGTATTCCAAGATTGGTCTGTTGCCCTTAAATTTTCAATTTTATTGTCTGACCTATTTTGATTTATATGGTCTACCACTTTTGGCATAAAACCAAAATGGTAATAAAAAATAATTCTGTGTGCTGGATAAGATTGCCCATTAATGGTAATTTTCAAATATCCATGAGAATTTTTATAACCAGCTTTTTGACCTATTTTTATTCTTGATTTTGATTTTTTGTAATACAAATTTCCATCTTTGTAATCAAACCATTGATGTAAATATTCTTTGCTTAAAGTAAAATCATTCGCAGCCATATCAACTCCTATTAGTTGTGGTGGTTAGAAGCCCCTACTGGTTTGCTGACCTTTAGGGGTTTCGTTTATTTTACACTATTTTTGCGTGGATATAAAGACCAGAATTCATCAAACATACTCCATTCCTTTAGCCCCTAACCAAACATCAAAAGCGTCTTGCATTGCGTTGTAAAAATATTTGCCATCATCTTTAACTGAAAAATTGTGGTGTTTTCTTTCCCAATTTTTTCGCACCCAAGACTCAAATTCATCCCTATAAACATCAATTACCAAATATGGTTCATTCATTGCAGCACCCTTGGGCTTGGTGGTGTTGGTGGGCTAGGTGGTATTGTATAGCCGGTATTACCAACAACGCTTTGTGTATAGCCATTTGGTGTCGTGATTACGACTTGGTTAGGGTAAATTGTAGCAGTCTGAGTTGTATAACCCATAGAGTTTACAAACTGTGCTGTATTGCCGTTAATTTGAACTGTGCCTTGGTTATAACCCATTGCATTTGTTACTGGGTAACTTTGTGCTTTTGCTGGAATTCCGTATGCAAACATACAACCAAGTAATGCACCTAATAAACAACTACCGATAAAGTCTTTCATTTTTTGCCTTTCATAATGTTTAAAGCATCTCTAGCTTGGTCAATGACCGCAGAAACAGAAACGCCTACAAATTGAAAAGTGGCTGGAATTTGACCCAAACCATTTTTTGAACCATTTAAATTAGCAATTTCGCTAAACCAAAAATTGTTCTGCTGAAAAACTTTAATCTCTTTCATTTAAATCCCCTTAAATGTTTACTCGTTATTGAGTGAATTCAGTTTCTTACTATTTTTTACTGTTGTCACCTATGACAAACCCTTAGTTGCTTATTAACAACATCTTTAATATAAATATTCTTATTAAAGGCATAGGTCGACCAAGGGTGATAGGGAACTATCAACCGACCCATTGTTAACAAATATGTTAATAACTAGTCCTTCCTAAGATAATGTTCATTCGATGGAGAGTTTGTATCACCCGAGTCCTCTCCGTCTTGTGTAGTCGCCATTTAACGCTACGAGGCTTGCAATGGGGTTTTCACCAGCCTATCTTTTCTTCCATGCGGGCGATTTAACCCCTATGTAACGCCTGGAGTGCGGAGGATGATACTACTCCTCGTCTATATCTTGTTGCAAGCCAAAACTGTTGTGTTTTTCCAACATTTCAGGCCATATAAGCCAAAAGTTGTTTGGAAACAAATCTTTACGAGTTACAAGCCCATGTGATTCTTTTTCTATTCTGGCGGCTAAAAACAACAATGGCCCATGTGCAATGCCTCTTTTGCGCCAAGTTGAAACAGTTGCTTGGTCACATTTGCACATTTTGGCTACTTTTGCAGTACCGCCTAAAAGGTCAATTATAGCTGAATCTGTTAATTTTAATTTTTCCATATTGCATAGTTTAACTCATCTGTTGTTTATTTGCATAAGTTAAATAAATTACTTTGCAAATCCAAATTGTGTGATATAGTTAAAACTATAGCAATTTCGCTATGTATCTAAGGGGAATTTAGATGTCTGAACTAAACCAATTAATGCTTGAGCATGAGCAGTTTTTAGAAGAAGCACTTGATGACATGGAGTTTGGCGGTGAGTTAAGCCAAGAGCAAGTTGACTGCATTCGTCAAGCCTGTGGCAAACCAAGAAATAACCATGTAAACCCATTGTTGCGTGATGTTATTAATGACTTTGGCGCAGTTTTTGGTCTTCAATCTTTTCCATCAATTAGGAGTGATAAATGAACCAATCTGACTCCATTGCCAACCTAACACTAGCTTTGTCAATCGTGCAGGGCAAAATGTCCCATGCAGTTAAAGACTCAGCTAATCCTTTCTTTAAATCTAAATACGCTGACCTAGAGTCTGTATGGGGCGCTTGTCGTGAATTGCTTTCTGCTAATGGTTTAGCAGTTATGCAGTTCCCAGGTCTTTATACAGACCATGACAAGTCTATGTCTTTGACAACTGTCATTGGGCATAAGTCTGGCGAATGGATTAGTCAAGAAATGTCTGTGCCGGTTACTAAGCCTGACGCACAAGGCGCAGGTTCAGCTTTAACTTATATGCGCAGATACGCATTAGCAGCAGTAGTAGGAGTAGTTCAAGCGGATGACGATGGCAATGCAGCATCTAGTCCAACCACTAAATCAGCAGTAGTAAAGCCTAAAGAACTGTAAAGGGGATGACATGGCCTATGTACCAAAAGAAGGAAACGGTAGCCTATTTAAAAATGACCGCAAAACGACTGAAACGCACCCTGATTATACGGGGACAATTATGGTTAATGGTAAAGTCCATTACCTTTCGGGTTGGGTTAAAGAAGGCGCTAAGGGGAAGTTTTTTAGCATCTCTATTGGCAAAGAAAAACAACCGGTAGGATTTAAGCCTGCTGGGTCTGACGAGTTGCCACGCATTATTGATGACGAAGTTCCGTTCTAGGAGATAGCCATGCTAAGTCATATTAAAGATGTTATTGGCGATAAAGCCAGAGTTTCTACAGAGCCTTTTGGGGTAGATGAAGAAAGACAGCTAATAGCATTTGAAGTTAATGACTTAGCTGCTGTTATTCGTAGCGTTATACAAACTTGTGCAGATTGTTGCCTTGACCCACAAAGTCGGGCAGCAGTCGAAAGTTTATTAGACTGAAGTAAATAAAAGGGGAAATAAATGTCAGACCACTGGTATTGCGCTTTAACAGGCGCACCACGCTATACAACAATAGGCAAAAACGGCAAAGAAAGAAATACTACTTTGCGTGATGCTAAGGCAGCACCAGGAACATTAGTGCCATCGGTGTCCACTATAAACTCTCAATTATCTAAAAGTGGCTTAGACACATGGAAAATGACTGAGGCCGTTAAAGCAGCCGCAGAATACCCACGCTATGAAGATGAAACAGAAAAAGATTGGATTTTTAGGGTATTAGAGTTAGCCAAGCGTAAATCTCAAGAAGCCATGACCAGAGGCACGCTTATTCACGATTGGATTGAGAGCTTTTATAACCAAGAATTTGTGCCGGAGATGCCTGACTATGTCCGCAAGGTAGATGACGCTATAACGGCTTATTTTGGCACTCAGCTTTGGATTCCAGAGCAGTCATTAGTAAATGCCCAAGAGGGCTATGGCGGTAAGTGCGATTTATATTGCAAGCCCACACATTCCTTCGGGGGCATCGTAATTGACTTCAAATCGACCGAGAAAAGACCTGCGGAATTAACCCCATACATAGATAATACATTACAGCTTGCAGCGTATAGAGAAGTTCTTGCGCCAAGCGCTAGATGTGCTAATGTTTATATAAATGGAGATACAGGCGAAGTAGCCATATATGAGCATAGTGAGCAAGATTTAAGGGATGGATATGAAATGTTTTTATCCCTATTACGCATATACAAATTAAAAAATAAGTTAAACTAATCACGGGGGCGCAGATGGATTTCCCCTTTCCAACCACACACATCACGGAGTGTTCTGCCCCCCACCTTTCTATGGGCGAAAGTGTAAAGAAACGAGTAGCCCCACCCATTTGCATAAATACAACATTAGGGTATGTCCTTATATAAAACCCTTGCAAACAAGAATAAATTATTTACATAGCAGGTCATTGATACAGTTCAAATGAGCCATGTGAGCGGAATTTAACATGACTTTGACTTGCTACTTTTATTAAGGGGAATATGGATACATACATTAGGCGAGTTTTTGAGGGGGAAGCGCCATGCGACAAATGCAACCAAACGCAAATTTGCAAAGAAAATGAATGGGCCTGTAGGGCATTTTCTTACTATGTTTTGCATGGGTCATTTGAAAAACAAACGCTTAGACATCCAACCAGAGGTATGTTTAACAAAATCTTTAAAGAAGATGAAAAAGCATTAAAAAATTACTTAAAATCAGTAAAAGCTAAAGGAAATGAAAATGACCTGTTTGACTGATGATTTTGAGTTGCCAGAATTTAATTTAATGGCAAACCTAAAAAATAGGGAAATGTTTAAAAACAGAAACCACATTACTCAGCTTATGCAAATTCGTGGGTCTACATTAAAAGCCAAAAGAAAAATTATTATGACAGCCAATAGTCCTTTGTTTTACATATTTGGCTATGCGCTTATAGATAAACCTTGGCTAAGTTATGAGGAGCGTTACTGTGAATACGCAGCTAGTTAAAGAAAAAGATGGTAGTTACACAATTAATTGTCAAGAAGGGGAAGCAACTATGAGTACGAGGTCTTTTGGAATGGTCGGTAAAAGCTATAAATCAAGTTCTGAGGCGTTTAAAGATGCTGACTATGCTATGGGTATAGAAATGCCCCACAGAAGCGAATATAGCCATTTATGGGCTATTTTTGGGGTTATTGCAGGGCTAGGGTTAATCGTGTGGGTTTCTACCCGTTTTTAATCATTTGTAGCGCTTCTTGTTCTTCTCTATTACAACGATTTAACCAGCCTTTTTCAAACATTGGCTTTTTTAATGACTTGTAATATTCTCGCCTAGTTTCTGAGAATTTAGTGATAAGAGTTGCAATATTACTGGCGGAAATAAGTTCTCTTGTTCTTGGGCCGATAACTCCGTCAGGTACGCATCCAAGAGTTTGTTGAAGCAATTTAACTGCCCTGCCTGGGCCTGCGTTAACTGCCATTGAAAACATAATATAGTTGAGTCCCCTAGGCAATATTCCTGCATAACAAGGCCTCCAGCATTTTTGTTCGTATAAGGGTGTAACTAATTCAGGAGTAAGGTTTTGAAGTGTAGCTACAGGATGACCTACATATTCTTCCCAAACTCTCTTTGTAACACCTAAATTGGTTTCGCCACCTGAGTCGCCTTCAAGTCCTTTTGGCCCTGTCCAACCACCTTCAGATTTTAATACTAATTCTAAACATTCTTTAAAGTCGCTCATTTGATGCCAACCTGTTGTTTAATCCAATCTTGCAAAGCTATTGTTTGGGCTGTGGTTTCAGCGCATTGTCCAGTAAGAATGTTGTAGGCGGTGATAACATCAGTTGTGCTGGGGGCTGGGGAAAGTCCTGACACTTTACTGCTGTTGTTGTTCCACACGCTTGCAGACTTGTAATAGTTACGAATAGCAGACAACTTAGCTTCATATTCATTTTCAATTCCTTTGGTAACTAACTCTTGTTGTTTCTTAATAGACTCAACATGGGCTTTTTGTGCTTTGGCAACATTTTCTATTTCACGCTTGTAGTCGTTAAAGTCACGATTACGCAAACCCCAACCAATAGCAAAAGAAACTAATACACAAGCGGTTAATATGCCAATTTTAATGTAATCAATCATTTTACAGGCCCAGTAGTAAGAAACCTAAGTACAGCAACAATGACACCAATAGTAACCAAAATAACGCCATAGTATTGTGGGTCAATTATGTTTTGTAAATAAGGAAAACCAGCTTCTAATGCGCCAAAAACAACTAACGCAAAAGAAAACCACATTGTTCGAGATTTCATTTACCTGTAATGTAATGGGCTAAAAAACCAACAAATGTGGAAAAGGCTGAAACAATAGCCATGCCAGCCCAAAAGCCACCACGACCCTTATTGGCTAATTCAAGAAGTTGTTTGACATCTTTGCGTAGTTCAGCCACTTCATATTCCATAGCCTCTACTTTCTGCCAAGTTACACCAAATTTTATAGGGTCAATGTCCACGAAAATACTCACTTTTTAGTTGTTTTGCGAGTAGTCGCTTTTTTTGCTACTTTTTTAGCTGCCGGTTTTTTTACTGGAAACTCAAACTCATGCGGTGTGTATGATTTTTGAGTAGCAGGAAAAGGCCAATTAGCATCTACGCTAATCTTAGGCATATAACCAATTTTATCAAATAACCAAGTTACTATAAACATTTTTAATCCTTATGGAAGTGTTGCAACATAAGCAATAGCTTGCTCAGGTGTCATTAAATTACCATCAGCATCTTCAAGCTGTGCAGTTTGGTCATTAATTTGTTTTTTGAAGTTTTGGTAATCTGTATTGGCTGGGTCAAATGGTATAGTTGAGCCATCAGGGAAACGCTTAATTGTTGAGTTGCTAACATTTCCCATTACATCAATAATTTGTTTGTATGTATTCATATTAAAGTTCCGATGATGCAGTAAGAGTTACTGTTCCTGTGGTATCAATAGTTGATGCATTTCCAACAGCTAAAATTGAACTATTAAGAGTAACAGCTATACATAAACTATTTAAACTCTGAATTCCTGAGTATGTTAAAGCAGAAAGAGTTGAAGATGTGCTATTTCCAGCATCAAGAACTCTAAAATTAGATAAAGAAACATAGCCTCCAGTAGGAGATGTTCTCATTGTTACAGGCAAACCAACAACAATACCCATTATTGCGTTTGTTGCATATGCTTTTCCAGTTCCTACATAGTTTGCACTATTATAAGATAGTTGAGCATAATAACGCTGACACAAAGCCAATTCAGTAGTGTATTGACTATATTCATATCCAGTAGCACTACTTCCTACTTCTAGTTGAACACCAGTAATGTAGAAAGTTGCTCCGTTTGTTCCTACTACAGATGTTGCGCCTGTGGCTGAAAGATATACTGCACTAGCCCAAGAGCCAGCAGTTCCGCTTAATGTAGAACCTACACCCAATCCCCAAGTTACACGAATACCAACGCTATTATTTGCACCAGCCCAAGTTCCGCTAGTATCACCAACAACAGTTATTGTTTTTTGTTCCCAAGTATTTGCGGCAGAAATTGTATAAGTAAATGGGTATGCTCTACTATTTCCACTATTAGCTAATGCACCACCAAAAGTTCCAGTCAAACTTGAATAAACCCAAAATGACAAAGTAATTGTTTTAGCGTTTGCAGTTCCCCAATTAAGGTCAGCAGTATTAAAACCTTCAATGTTTTGTCTGCAAATAAAGTAATCACTTGAGCCAACAGAATATGCAGAAGATGAAGTTACTCCTAAATAATTAGTAAATCCTACTGGTGCAGTTACAGAACCAGCGTTTTGCTGAACTGTTAATTTTGATGCTTGTGAAACACCAAAAGTCCATCTATCTAAAGTATATTGTCCATCAGTAGGAGTAACACTAGCACCAGCATTTCTTTGGTCAATAACCATCGCACCATTAATAATGCGATTTTTCATAATAGAAGCGTTACCTTGACCAATAGCTACGCTTTGAGTAGATAAACCTAAGTCTAAGGTAATTGCTTTTACAGTTGACCTTGTTGTTGTTCCTATTGTAGTGCCATCAATAGCACCACCTGTGACTGCTACAGCACTTGCAGCTTGAGTAGCAATAGTGCCTAATCCTAGGTTTGTGCGTGATGTAGAGGCGCTAGTAACATCTGAAAGGTTATTGGCTTTTTGAAGGTATGTGCTGCTTAAACCAGTAATTGCTGCATCTGTGTATGCTTTAGTAGCAGCGTCTTGAGCATTAGTAGGGTCAGTAACATTGGTTACTTTGTTACTAGCCATGTTCAAAGCGCCACTCATAGGTGTTTGACCATCAGAAGCTACACTTGCTGTCAATGTATTAGCAATGTCTGTAAGGGTTGTATTGGCCCAACTAGATGTAATAGTTGTGCCTGATACTACTGGATTGCCAGCAGGTAGGCTATATGTACCGCTTCCGTTTCTACTCATTTGTTACTCCTTGTGCGCCTCTAATCATTAATAATTGGGCAAGTCTTTTTTGTTCATCAGTCATGTTTGCATTAGGCATTTTACCAGCCAATTTACCCATTCCGTATGCTCCAAGGCCTACTGTGCGTGGGCTAGTTAATGGCAATAATGCTGCTGCACCTGGGTTTACAGTTAATGCGCCTGTAGCACCAATACCTAATGCTGTGCCTTGACCAGCAAGCCCTCTTGGAGTCCAAGAAGAAAGTGCTTGTCCTGATAAAGCTGGCATTAAATCAGCGCCACCTTGAGTCTTTAATGCGTCAGCCAATTCTTTTCTGTAAGAAAAATTAGTATTAGCGTTATTTCGAGTTAAAGATTGCAATTTGCGAATAGCAGTATCAGCAGAAGCTCTATCACCTAAAGACAATGCTTTTTCAATTTCTCTTTCTAAACCTAATGATTCTTCATACGCTTTCATTGTTTTAGCGTAATTTTTGTCTTGAGAAACAATAGCGTCTTTTACTGCGTTACGCACAGAAGTAATTGCTCTTTGTGCTTGGCGCTGCATTGGGCTTTCTGGGTACAAAGCGTCTAAGCGTTGTTTTAAAGCATCTAAACCTTCAGCAGTATGCAAGGTAGCGTCTTTTTTCCATTCATTAACAATAGACTCTAATTCTTTAACTTTAGACAATTCTTCTTTTCCAATCTTAAACTTGCTAGTAGTTGGAGTTTCTACCTTTAAAGATTGAATTGTTTCATCTAATTTGCTTGTAATTGGCGCAAAATCTAAGCGTTTCATTGGAGTTGGTAACGCTTGCCCAGCCACAATTTCTTGGCTAGGCATAGTAGTTTTAATGCCTTCTCTATAGCCAGCCATGCGATTTGCACGAATATTAGCCAATGCTTCTTTAGCTTGGTCTAATACTTCAGCAGTTGGCACTTCACCTTTAAGGTTTTGTAAGAATGTTTGATTACCTGTTTTACCTGCTTGGTATGCTTGTCCAATCGCTTCTTCACCAGCGCCTGTAGTCATTCCCAAACCTCTACGCAAACCACCGGCCAACGCCTTACCACCAGCGCTTACTGCGCTAGGAATAGTACCTAACAATGCGTTTACAGGGGCTTCTTGTGCTTTTTGTGCGTAAAATTCACCACCAGTTTTACCTAGTTCTTCAGGCATTAATGCGCCTTGCAATACAGCACCACCAACATTTTGTGCTATAGGGGCTGCTTTAGCAAAACTAGGAATCATTCCAATGCCTTTAGCAATACCAGCAGCAGGGGCTACTGCACCAGCTACTTGACCTCCTAAGTAGGACATTGGATTGGCTTCTTGGTATGGCTTTGCTTCTTGTGCAAAGCGCTGGGCTGTTTGACCACCTACATTGCCACCAGTAGCTAATTGTGCAGCCCCTACTGGTACATCTATCATAGACTTTGTAAAAGCAGCCATAGCTGACTCTAATGGTCTAGGTTGTGCTTGGACATTTAATTGGCCACGATTAATAGGGCGACCTAATGCTGCACCGCCACCTGTTTCACCAAACTGACCACTAGAAGCAGGCGTAGGGGCTTGTGAAGCAGACAATTTAGCTTGTAATTCAGCCTTCGTTGTACCTTCGGGAACATTTTGTATGAGAGTGCCATCTGGCATTAATACATCCATTTCTATTCCTTATGGCAATTCGTTAAAGTTAACAACTTTTTTAGGCGCTTGTGGCGCTTGCGGTGCTTGTGTTTGCATAGGCATATTAGGATTTACTCTAGTGCCTTTTTCTAAGTCTTTTAAATAATCCTTAAATCCTTCGAATTTATTAATAATAGTTTTAGCATCATCATAGGTATCAGGCAAGAAAGCACTCAAGCGTTTAGCTTCTCCTGCGCTTTGAGCTGTACCAGCTCTTTCCTTAATAACTGCAGAAACATTATTGAATACATAGCTTCGTGCAGCAGTTTCTTCAGGTGTTTGATACCTAGCTGAAATAGTTTCGCCTTTTGGCATATCTCCAGCCAATCCCCTTGAATAACTAAATACTTTTGGACTTTTTTCTATTGCTTTTATAGCACCATCAATAGTTGATATTTGTTGATTAATAGCAGTAATATCTTTGCTTTGTTCGGTACTTAATTTGGGTGCTAAAGGTTGTCCACCAGCTCCCATAATAGGCTGTGCTGCACCTGTACGAGTATTTACTAGCATAGGGCCATTAGCAGTTTCCACTACTTGTCCAGCAGGGCCTTCTCTGCCTTTTTGAACTACTTCACGCCTACCATCAGGGTAAATTAGCATTGTTCCCATTGTTCCCATATCAACTGATGTAGGAGGACGATATTTTTCAGTACCTGCAGCAATTTCTTTAACTGAACCATCAGGCATAGTCATGTAACGCTTTGCGCCTTCAGCTAAATCAAATTCTTGTGGCATCATCTTTTTAAATCCAACTTCACGCAACTGAGGAACTTGAGATTGAGCAGCAAATTGATAGGCTTTATTTGGGTCAGTTTTAAGCAATTCACCAAACTGATTAATTTCTTGTTGTTGCTTGCTACGCAATGCAGCGGCTAATTCAGTTTGTTTGGTGTCTGCTCTTTGACCAACGGCTTGACCTGCTAATATGTTAGCCATAGGGTTTAATTGTTGCGTAAAGCTAGGTGCAACATAATAACCACTAATCATTTGACCTTGTGGTTGGCCTTGTGCGCCTCTAGCCATTAACAATTCAGCTAATTTTTGCTGACGACTAATATCCTGCAATTCAGGATTAAAGTCTAATGCTTGTTGTTCTGCTGTAAGTGCCATTATGCTTTCCTTAATGCGTTTGCCATTGGGTTTGAGCCAGAAACATCATACATTCCTTCAGACGCTACTGTTTGCCCTTGCGGTGTAAATAAGAATGGATTTTGGTTCATTTTGTATTGACCAAGATAATCGTTTGTTTGTGCTTGAGGTCTTAGAAGACTAGCTAATTGACTTAAATTTGCATTGCTTGTGCCACCTCTAACGCCAGTAGAAGGACTAGCTAATCTAGCTATAGTGTTAGCAAGACCTACTCCTTGGCTTACTTGACCGGCTGTTTTAAGTGCATTAGAAGCACCAGACAAAAAATTTGAACCAGCACCACTTCCCAAGGCTGTTGAAAGCTCAGAAGGTGTCATGCTTTGTAATTCAGTTAATGCTTGAATAGGGTCAGGTCTAGCATTAGCAAAATTAATCATTTGCTGAGTGGTTGGATTTGAATAAATCTCAGCACCAGTAATGCCAGGGGTATAACTCGCTAATGGGTCAATAGCAAAATTACTTCCTGCAAAATTAGAACCTAATATTTCAGAAGTTGTTAAACCGCCAGCTTCTCCAGCACCAGCACCTAAAGCTGCCTCTCCAGCCAAAGCACCACCGCCAATTGCTGCGCCAGCACCAGCAGCAAGAATGGACAAAGGAACAACCCAATCTTTAAAGCCTGACATTCCAACGGCATTACCGCTATTTTTAGTATATTCAGCTTCTATTTGAGCTTGAATGGCTGGGTCTATATTCCACCATCCTGAGTTGCGAATATTTTGCCCAGTAATAGCCATGTTGTCAGGGGTTATGTTTTGGCTTGAAAGGTTTGCGCCCCCAAAAGACAAGTCATAAGCCCGTTTTTCAGCTTCAGTAGCGTTAGGCTTTAATGAATAATCAACACGACCATATTGGTCTTTTGTTCCTGTAATTAATGAATTAGGGTCAAAGTTCTCATTTTTTACCCAAGTGTATTGGGGTTCTGTATCACCACCAAAACCACCTGTTTGTTTATAAGTAAAGCCAGCCACTTCTGGTGGCTCTACATAAACTAAATTTTCACCTTGAAATTCGTATGGCATGGTTACCGCCAGTTTAAATCATTAAATGCAGTTGAAAAATCAGCGGCAGAAGGAGCAGCATTTCCTGAACTTACTAAATTGCCTAAAAAATCGTAATTGTTTCCTGTAACTCCATTATTAATCATTCCTGAAGTCATTCCACTATTGCCAAAATTGTAATTGTTTAACCAATTTGAAGCTGTGCTTCCTAATCCTGCTAACCCACTAGCAGCTTGTGAACCTAATCCAAGCAATCCACCAATACCACCACTACCTAATAAAGCAGCAGAACCTAGGCCATATAAACCTGATTGCATATTGGTTGTTTTGGCAATATTAGCGTTTTGTTGAGCAATATCAGCAGCACGACTTGTAGTGTAAGCACCTAAATAATCAGGGCCTGCAACGGCAGCTTGAGTGTATGGGTTTACATAACCAGGTGATGCTAAAGACTTAATATTGGCTGCTTGTTGGTTTTGCAAGTTTTGTGCTTGTAAGCCTGTTTGCATACCACTAATTTGTGCGCTTGTAAGCAAGTCGTTTTGTTGCTGGTTAAATGTACGCATAGCATTGTCATATGCTTGTGTGCCTGGGACAATACCTTGGTTTGCTAAAGCGGCTTTTTGTGATTCAGCAGATTGAGCCATTTGTGGCTGTAATCTACGCATAATTGCTTCAGTAGATGTTTCGCCTGGGTTAATCCCATACATAGGATTAGCTTGTGAGGCTTGTAAACCTTGCAAAGATGTTTCTGTAAGCGCTTGTAATTGTGGGTTTAATGTTTGGTTTGCAGTCCATGTAGGATTGCCATTAGCGTCTACGCTTTGCGTGTAGCTTAAATTAGCATAGGGAGTGTTTTGGTTGATGCGGTTTGCTTGAGTAGCTTGCTGTGCGCCAGCCATATTTCCCAAGGTAGTAGCTTGTGCAGCTTGCACATAAGGGTTAGTTGAACCACCATAAGGGTTGGTTTGACTTGTGCTTGCTCCGCTTGAAAAATTGCTTCCTGCTCCCATAACCTTCTCCTATGCCCACTTACAATATTCGGGGCGCATCTCTAAAATTACCAAATCTCCGTCTTCATGTGCGTCAGGAATTGTGGCAACATCTTTGAAACCAAGGTGTCGGTCTAGTCTTAGGGCTTTTTCATTATTCCCTGCAACTGTGCCAATTATAACCTTTAATTTCAAGGTGTTAAACGGATAATCAAAGACCTTTTTAAGAAAGTCTCTGGTTGCCCAATGTTGCCTTACTGACCCTACATGAATCATGCAAGATTTACCATAAAAACCACAATAAACTACAACTGCTCTAATTTCGTTGTTTATTACTTGACCTAAATAATGGGCATCGTCAGGTGTAGGCATTTTATGTTTAATAGCCCAATTTTTAAGACTTTGCTCATTAAGTAATATCAAACAATACCTCCGGACTCCATAACATAGTCGGTAGAAGCCCAATGCAATTCAATTCCTTGAGATACTGCGGTTAGATTTACTGAGCCGGAATAACCTATTCCTGTTACACCTTGCCAAATTCGAGTAGTAATTAAACCGCCACCCCAGTTATTGTCATCCCATTGTGCAGTATCCCAAATGCCTACAGATTGACTGCTAGGATTAAAGGAAATAGCGCCTAAGTTATCTACTGGCTGAAAATCGGTGCTAATACCGCATAAAACGCTAGGTACACCACCATCTGACTGAAGAATAGGTCTTACCATGGTAAAGCGTTTATTCTGCCCTGGCGTGTCAAAATATGAATAAGCCTGCTGAACTACTCCGCTTATGTTTGAGCCATTATCAGAAGCGTTATCATAGAAATTTCCTACAAAACCATCGCCACCAAAGTGCATGGTATTGTCGCCAGAAACTTCCCAGCAATACGCTTGAATACCTGTAAATCTAGCCCATGACTTTGTAATGGTGTGCATTACATATTGCTCTATTCCTGTGCTTACAGGGATGTTTAATATGAGCATATTTTCACTAGCAAAATACTGTATTTGCCAGCCATAATTAGCATAGTAATTTGTTGCTGCTTGGCTAATAGGGAAATAAATCTTGTCTGTGAGGTTAACTCTAGGGTCTAGGCGGCTAGATTGCAAAGCAGAAGCCAAAGGCACTAAACCATCTTGAGTAAGCAACAAAAGGTCGCCTGACCATTTAAAGAAGCATTTACGACTAAATGTTTGACCTAATTGCCATACGCCTTTTAATGCCCATGTAGCAGCAGTATCAGGGTCTGTGCCGTTATAAACAATCACTTCACCCATTGATGTTACAAATACTGCGTAGTCATCAGCGCCTTGTCCAGCATCTAGTGTCCATGTTCCCATTGCTTGCAAATAGCCACCATTACGGGCAATAGAACCAAAATATAAGGGTGAAGCTGGGCCACCAATAGAGTCTACATCTAAATACCAGCAAGCTAATGTGTCTTCTTGCGTAAAATATAGGCGGTTTTTAAACAAATTGACATTAACAAATGTATTTGAATTTACGCCAGTAATACCAATCGTTGTATAAGTTCCTACTACTGTTGCATTGGCGGCTGGGGCAGTAGCCATGGTGTAAGTAAATGTAGAAGCGCCTGTTACTGTAATGACATAAGTGCCATTGTAATTAGCCTCAGTAGCACCACTAATAGTGACTCGATTGCCTGTAATTAAACCATGCGGAGAAGCGGTAGTTAAAGTAGCAGTTAAGTTTCCTGCGCCACCTCTTGTAATAGAGCTAATTGTTTGTGCTGTAGTCGTTGTAGCGACTGTAAACCAGTTTGTGCCATCGTAAATAGTAACTGGGTCTACGCCATTACAGGCAACTAGAAAGCTACCTGCGGTATTAGTAATATTGACATATTGCAATTTATCGCTATTTAAATTTGTATAAACTTGCGTAGCAGTAGATGAAGTAGCGTTCCAAATCTTTGTGCCAGCAGCGGCAAATAGCTTGTAACCGCTAGTTGTAGGGTAATTCATTAGGGTATTAACTGCGCCTGTAATACCTGTAGAGGACTTTGTATAGCCTTTACGCAAAGTAACATCAGTTGGCGTAGGATACCAATTTATCATTTGCACAGCATCTGTTGATGCCATGTTTGCCAAAGAATCCCTACCATTCCACCCGCCTATAGGCGCAGGAATAGAAGCAGTTTTGGCGGTGTTTTGTTTAGAACGCTGTAATAGCATGATTAAGACCCATAGCCAGTATCCGGTATGTTAGCGTAACCAATAAGCACTTTGCTTGGGTAAGGGGCAAACGACAAATTAGGTGCGCCCTTGTCATTAGCTTTAGCAATAGACAATACACGCTGATAATCTTGTGAAACTACTGTGGTGTCAAAGCCTTTAATGCCCCAATATTTCATTTTGGTAAACAAAACTAACAATCGGTCATCGTAAACAGTTGTGTCAGAGTCAGCAGTAAAGCTATTTTTAATAGCGCCAGCAGCGCTTCTTGCCCAACCTTTTGACCTATATTCCCAACCTAAATACTCTTGGGTATTCATAATAGGCCATATTTGGAACTGGTTGTCTAGAATACGCCAGCGCACTCTTGGGCCTGTAGAGATATAACCAGACTTTAGCCATTGCCATTGCTGAGCATCTTCTGGCCCTAACATTTCCCAATGCTTTGACTTGTCCCAATGAGTTCTATTAGTCATTGTTTCAAAGTCATCAGGAAGGTCATAAGCAGTCTGAGCGCATACTACTGACTGTGTGCCAGTTCCAGTAGCGTATTGACTCATTACCACCACTTTTGTAGTGTTATTGGCGCTTACAACATAAGTGTCTTGGGGGATGTTATAGCCTGATAACTGCCATTGGCTATCAACATTGCTTAAATCTGTGCCTGCCTCAAAAGTTAATGTAGTAGAACCATTAACAGTTGTGGCATTGGCGGTTAAAGATTGTGTGTAGAAACGATACTGCACTTGGAGTGCTTGCCAATCATATTCTTTTAGCAAGTCATAACCAGAACCATTCATCAAAGCAAGAATTTGTTGCACATCTTGTGATGTATTGCCGACTACAAAAGACGGTACAGCCAAGTTTAACTCGGCTGCGGTCTGTTGCACCATTTGAAGCATCGTTTGGGACATATTAAGCCTCTACTACTTTCGGTTTACGGGTTTTTGGAGTCTTTTCCGCAACAGCCGCAAGTAGCGCTTCCATTTGTTCTTGCATTTTGGATAGCTTCGCATCTGTTTCAGCCTTAATTTTAGCATTTTCTTCACGAAGTGCTTGCAATTCTGCTTCTCTTTGGGCTACTTCAGCAGAATCATTGGCTAAATTTAAGAAAGCCTTGGCTTTTAA
Organism: Chlorellidium tetrabotrys; assembly: GCA_032273165.1. Lineage (NCBI taxonomy): Eukaryota > Xanthophyceae > Mischococcales > Botryochloridaceae > Chlorellidium > Chlorellidium tetrabotrys. Next base: position 5,947 of record JAUKPS010089192.1, on the reverse strand, counting down.
GCGGAAATTATGTGGACTCATACCGGCAACCATGCCAATACGCTGTAATTGTTGGTCAGAACAATCAGCAATAGCTTCTACTGTGTAGAATTTAAGCCCACGCAATTCTTCAGCTTGGCTACGGGTAACTAAAGGCCATTGGTCTAAAGGTGTGCCAATAATGTCTTCGTGTCCTGTTACTTGGTTTTGGTAATGCGCCCATTGACGAGGAAAACGCTGTTTATGGGACTCTTGGGCGTAAGTGTCAATTTCTGTCAAATTATCGCCAGGAATCATAATTCTTACAAAATCAAATTCTTTAAAAATTGGCCTACCTGCCTCGTTTGAAGCGTCTTCTTGCTTCATACTTTTTTTATAGAATTGGACTGCTAGTCGTGAATCTGCGCCTTGAATATCGCTTTCTATTGCCATTTTTAATGCTCCTAAGTGGTTAGGGTTATAAAAAAAGAAAAGGGCTACCCTTTTGAGATAGCCCTAGTTTTACTACATCTTCAATTTAAGAGGGATAACCTATTAAACAGAAGCTGCTGAGAACCAGCCGTAATCGCCTGAAGCCATTGCGACTGCTGGTGCTAAGTAAGTACCAGCAGAGCCAGTAGCTACAAAGGTTGAAGCGTTGATAGAGCAAGTAGCTGTAGAAGCTGTAATAGCTGCACCAGCAACTGCCCATACATAGCGGCGACCATCGTTAGCAAAAGTTTCTGCGCCCAAAGGGCCGAATGTTGGTACTGTTGTTCCATTAGCTGCTAATTCAGCAACTGTTTGGGTATCTACTAGGTCTACACCTGAGATAGGGAGGGTTGAATATGCCATGATTTATTTCCTTTATATATTAAATGGACAAGATTAGAAAGGGCTTTCGCCCAATCTATTAGGTTGTCAACAAGCCTTGTAGGAAGGAATTTGATGTAGTCAAATTTCCAGCCCAACCATACAACTTCACAATCAATTTCTGTTACTTTCAGTCTTTCGACTTACTGACCACTTTCGTGGCGGAGCAACTTCTTCGAATCGCTCTCTAGGACTTTAAACTTCAAGTTATATCCCAGTTCAGACTATCGCTTACCTTTTCAGGCCCATCTCACTTAGTCGTTCACGCTGCTTTCGCTTGCGCCCTGTCGCCCACTTCTGGGCTTCCAAGTCAATCAGAGTTGGTTTATAGACACCATTAATGCAATGTAGGTTTAGCGTCTTGGTTAATGCTTTGGCGTTCACCACCAATAGGTACAAAGTTACGCTCTTTGTGTGGGCGTAAGAAAATGTAGTTGGTGTTAAGCAGATACATATAAGTAGCTGTTTCTTGTGCGCCATAACCGCCACCCAATACCACATCAGCAGATGTACCGCCGCCGTAGAACTTGAGGGAAGCAAAACCAGAAGCACCTGATTCTTCACCAGCAATACGCTGAATAGCTTGCAATGCGCCAACATAATACTGGTACATTGTGTTGCCAGCTACGATAAGGTCAGCTTTGTCTGTGCCACGAATCTGCTTGATAGCAGCTTCAGTCATCTTAGCCAAAATTGTGCCTGATGTAGCACCAGTAGTGATTTGGTTCTGCCAGAAAGTCCATACTGCACGATTGATACCGCCGTAAGTGCCAGATGCAGGTGAAACTGCAACAGCAGCGCCTAGACCATCCAAGTTCTTACCGCCGTTACCTGTTCCGTTACCATAAAGGTCACCAGAAATGCGGTTTAACAAGCGTGCTTCAGAAACTTGCATACGGCCGTCCAAGAGGTCAATGATTGCCTCTTTTGAGCTGTTTTGCAACATCTCCAAACCACTCATAGTAACTGCGTCAGCGTACTGAGCAATTTTGAACTGAGCAGCAGAGATAGGGCTATCTGGTGCAATGTTCAATACTTCATATCCGCTGTAAGAGTTAGCGTTGTTGGTAGCGCTATCGTCATACATGATTTCTTCTAAAATCACATTACCGCCTGAGAAAGGACGAACATTGCCCTTTTGGTTCAAGCGTTGTAGGATTGCGTTGTTTTGTGTTAAGTTGTCTGCCAATTCACCTGAGCGAGATTGGATTGTGGTGGCAATTATGTCGGTAATTGCACTATTTGCAAAAGCCATGATATTTCCTTAAAAAAATGTGCCAAAATTGGCTAGTTAAACCCGACGACTCATTGCTTCACCTAATTGGTCTGCAATTAAAGAGCGTCTATCCTTTTTATCTTCTGGGTTGCTCACTTTTCCACTAGGAGTAGTGGACTTTGGACTAACCGCAGCAGCCTTAGCCTTCGCTACTTGCTGTGCTTTGATTGCCGCCTGTTTAGCATCTTTCAAGAGTCTATCTTGTTCCAATGCCCATACATCGTCATTCATACGCACGGCTTTCTTGTAAGCCGTTTCTAGGTCTTGGGCTTTCCCTAGCTCAAGTAATTGAGCCATTTCTTCCCTCACCACATCAAAATGCGGAAAATTCTCCGCATCACTTCTTACTCTTTCAATTTCACTCATTAAGCGTTGATTTTCTTCTTGAGCAAATCGACCTTTAATGGTTGAAACCTCTTGATTTACCATATTTAACTGGTTCATCAGTTGTTGCGTATAAGGGTCAAGCTGTGTTGCCTGACCATTACCATTTAATTGTATACCATAGTCTGCCGCAAGTCTTTGAAACACTTGGACTTTCTGTTCCATTGGTGCGTTAGATAAAATTTGTTCTGCACGAACCAAGTTTTCAATGTATTGAGTAGGTTGGATGCCTCGTCTTTGCAGATTGTCAGCAAATGGGGCAATAGCGTTTTCATAAGATTTAGCCCTGTCAGCTTCAGCCTTATAAGTGCTTACGCCTTTCTTATATTCGGACTCACGCTGATTAGCGTATTCAGCAAACTTAGTAAAATCTTCTTTGCTAATCTGTTCACCGGCTTCCATTTTGTCCCATATTTGGACATATTCTTTCTTCCAGGTAGATGGTCGGCTTAAAGGTTTTACTTCTTCTGCTGCCTCCTGTGCTTCATCCTTATCTGCAAATTCAATAGCATCAAGGACTTCGGCAGATTCCTCGTGGTCTGGTTCGCTAACTTTCTTTTTAGCGGACTCCTTGGCAATAATGTCCGTTTCAGCGACTTCAATGTCTTGTTCAATAGGTGCTTCAAGAGTGCCTTCCTCTGCTGCATCTAAAGCAGCCATTAGTTGTTCTCTGCGGTCTAGTTGTTCATCACTCATGGTTTTTCCTTATTTTAGTTTGGCGTAGGCTAATTCAGCAATTTGTCGCTTTCTTGCTTCTTGCGACTGTCTGCTCATTTCGGGGGCTTTTTGCTGCATTGGCACATCATTACCAAGCTCAATACAATGATTGCGCTTTAAGTTCTCTCGGTGCTTGGAGCGACTATCTACCCAAGTTCCATCAGCCATAGAAATATGACCTTCAATGTCTGGAATAACCATAGGGGCTTCCCTAAATGTCATTTCTTGCTTTTGTTTCCAGGCTTCTTCAGCTTCTGGGCCTTCAAAAGGCAAATTCCAATAAGCAAGATACTTTTCCCTATCATCATATTGATTAGGGTCGTATTCTTCGTGGTCAACTTTGCAACATGGACAAGTTACTGTGATTTTTACCAACGCCATTACATCCTCCTTAATAAGTCTGGTATTTTGTGCAATTCATCTTCTTCGACTGTGACTACAGAGTTGTACCAAGTGCCATGTTTCCAGCGCCAGCACTTAAACTCTTTTTTAGGCATGATTACAATGGTTTTAACGCCCAATGCGCCTGCTAAATGGGCTATGCCTGTGTCTACAGTCACTAAGCCTTTACAAGCCTTTAAATGGCTTGCAGTCTTGTTCCAATCTTGTTTCCAACCATCATCAGGAAGTGGCGACCAAAACCTATCTTCTTGCGGGTTAAATGAATAAGCGTCATCACCTACTACTTCAAGCATTTTTTCGGGGTGCATTGTGCGCACATAGTGTAAAAGACCCTTAGAGGTAGCCCAATTAACTGCTAATTTTTTAGGGATGTTGCTAGGAATAGCATCTAAATAGCCTTCTGAGCCAACTATTTTGTTCAAATTGCAAGGGAATAACGCTTTAGCGTATGCCGGTGCTAGGCTAATGTAATAAGGCAGAGAAATAATGCCAATCCAGTAGTCTGATTCTGTGGCAATACCTTCTTCTGGCATATTAGTAAAGGTGTCAATGCAATCCATTTGCCCAAATAGCGTATGTAATGAGCCATGTTGTAATAAAACAACAGACTTAGCGCCCATTACCTTTAAAAAGGGTAAAAAGCGTGCGTATTGGATGATGTCACCAAAGCCTTGTTCTGCTTGAACAGTAATGGTTTTCCCTAATAAGGACTCGCCACGCCATACCGGCATTTTTAACTTTTGATGATATGGCTGTGCTTGATTAGCAATAATCTCAGGATGCCATCTGTATTCAAAAAGCCTAAAACCAGCGTCTAAACGACCAGCATGGAGGTGTTCGTAGGCTTTCTTATATTCTGTATGTGGGTTTAAAGTTAACTGTGACAAGCAAATTCCCCATGGTATTTGTTTCTAGCTTCTTGAGCAACTAAATCAGCAAGTTCTAAATCTTTAAAATAACCAAATGATTTTTTAACTTTATTTATTGTTAATTGGACATACCATTTGCCTTTTTTCAAAGAAACACCTTTAATGCCAGATTTATTATCTTTGCGTATTTTTGCGTTTTGATTGTTTGTAAGGCTTGTAGCGGGTCGCAGATTCTCTATTCTATTGTCTGTCTTCATGCCATTTATATGGTCAACCATGGCCGGCAAATAGCCTTTTTGATGCAGAAATATAACTCTGCTTGCCAAATAGCGTTTTTTATTAACAGAAATGGATTTTCTACCATCGCTATTAACGCTATTGCCACCAGCTTTTGAACCAATTTTTACTTTATTGTTATTGCTTTTTTTCCAATAAAGTTCGCCATTTTTATAGTCATATAATTCTAAGACTTCTGCATGAGTAATCACGCTTTCTCCTTATAAAATCAATGCAAGCAAAGCCTCTTCGTCATCAGCCTCAGCTTGACGCTTTGCTTCTAAGACCGCTAACTCTTGCTCTAATCTAAGTTTTGCAGCTCTTATTAATACAGCGTTTTGCAGGTCTTGTTGTTGCGTTACAAGATTAGCGATGTACCTATCAATATTTGCCAGCTGTAAAGAGGTGTCTTCGCTAACTGCTTGATTGAATTCTACTTTATTTTGTTTGCGTTTGCTTACTTTTGGCGGTGGGTCAACCAAATCAGCAATCGTTTGCTTACGCTTTTGTGCGTCAGCCTTTAATTCTTCAATACGCTTTTCTTCAGCAATTCTGAGTTTCTTTTGAAGTGCCTTATAGCGTTTCTTTTCCTCTGGAGTCCATGCGTCATCACCCCCTACACCCCTGTTAGGGGTAGGAGTAATAACAATCTGAAATGCGTTATTTTGAAACGCATTGGCTTGAAAAGCAGTTTGAAACATTAAGCGTCTACTGCGCCTTCGTATTGGCTAAAAGTCTTTAATACCTCATAAATTGCAGGAATTAAATCACCCTTTAAATCCTCAATAGCAATGTAATGAGCATCTTCACGCACAGTAGCCATATTGCTATGTCTTGCTTCTTCGTTGTAATAGACGGCTACTTGCACTTGAATTTGGTCTTTTGTGCCAAAAAAGTTAGTAATTCGTGCATAAGCCTGTGGGGCTGGTACACCAAATTGCGTTGTTGCGAGAGATAGTTTGAGTGCCATAAGAGTTCCTTTGTAAGCTGTTAAGTGTGTTTTTAGGGGGTTAAAAGATTAAATATAAGCTATTAGAATGTTACTTCTGTCGTTTCTACCTTACAGACTGTCCTGATAGTCGTACTAGCCTGTCCAGTAAAGGTAATGCGTAATCCACCATTGGTTGTGTCAGCAGTTGCCGCTATTGCCCAGCCTGCCGCACCAGCGTCTTGTGCTAGTAAAGTAGTAGTT
>JAUKPS010089081.1:0-35890 GCA_032273165.1 Chlorellidium tetrabotrys | reverse complement strand
GCATAAGCCGTTTCTAGGTCTTGGGCTTTCCCTAGCTCAAGTAGTTGAGCCATTTCTTCCCTTACCACATCAAAATGTGGAAACTTCTCCACATTACTTCTAACTCTTTCAATCTCGGTATTTAGCCTAGATTGTTCTTCCATTTGGAATCTACTTTTTATGGTAGAAACCTCTTGATTCACCTGATTTAACTGGTTCATCAATTGTTGCGTATATGCGTCAACTTGCACTGGTTGTGCCATCTGACCATCTTGGTTTAATTGTATACCATAATCTTGTGCAAGTCGCTGAAACATTTGAACTTTTTGTTCATAAGGTGCTTTTGTCAAAACCATATGGGCGCGACCAAGATTATTGATCCAGGCAGAAGGGCTAATATTTTGGGATTGCAGCTCTGGGATGAAAGGAGCAATAGCATTCTCCAATTCCCTTGCTCTATCTGCCTCTGCCTTGTAGGTGCTTACACCTTTCTTGTATTCAGATTCCCTTTGATTAGAGTATTTAGCTAGTTTGATAGCCTCTTCTTTGGTTAGCTGTTCTCCAGCAGTTAGCTTATCCCAAATAGGTAAATACTCTTTTTTCCATGTAGTAGGCCTAACAAGGCTAATGTCTACATCAGGCTGAGAATCCTCTGCCAAAGGCTCTTCTTCAATGGTTTCTTCACTGGCGTGGACTTCTTCACTACTGTCCTGGTGGTAGCTTTCTTCACTGCCGGTTTCTTCTTCACTACTGTTTTGGGCTTGGATTGGGTCGTCATTTACTTCAATCTCCTTCTCTTCTGGGGTTTCTAAAGTGCCTTCTTCAGCTGCATCCATTGCAGCCATGAGCTTTTCTCTACGGTCTAAATCTGCCATTCTGTTCTCCAAGTTGTCGGATTATCTTAATTTCTCATATACCTGCTCTGCAAGGTGCCGTTTTCTAGCCTCTTTAGATTTGGTACTCATATCTGCTTCTTTGTGTTTCATTGGTACATCATTTCCAAGTTCAATCATTCTATGTTGCTTTAAATGACTTCTGTGGTGGCTCCGACTTTTAATCCATGAGCCATCTACCTGGCTTACATAGCCATCTATGTCTGACATGACCATAGGTGACTCTTTTGGGGTCATTTCTTGCTTTTGACGCCATGCCTCATCTGCTTCTGGGCCTTCAAAAGGTAGATTCCAGTAAGAAAGGTACTTTTCCCTATCATCAAAGTGTTTAGGGTCATATTCCTCATGGTCTACCTTGCAACATGGGCAAGTTACATTGATTTTTACCAATGCCATTACATTCTCCTTATCAAATCAGGTATTTTGTGCATTTCATCTTCTTCAACTGTGACTATTGAGTCATACCAAGTGCCATGTTTCCACCGCCAGCACTTAAATTCTTTTCTAGGCATGATGCATATGGTTTTTACCCCTAAAGCACCAGCCAAATGAGCTATTCCTGTGTCTACAGTGACCAATCCCTTGCAAGCCTTGAGGTGATTAGCAGTTTTAGCCCATTCTTGTTTCCATCCATCATTAGGCAATGGACTCCAGAACCTATCTTCTTCAGGATTGAAGGAATAAGCATCATCACCTATGATTTCCACCATCTTTTCTGGGTTAATAGTGCGTACATAGTGCAGCAATCCCTTAGAAGTAGACCAATTGACTCCTACTTTCTTGGGAATATTGCTAGGAATGGCATCTAAATAGCCTTCTGACCCTACTATCTTCTTTAAATTGATAGGAAATAGTGATCTAGCATAGGCTGGTGCCAAACTAATGTAGTAAGGAAGGGAAATAATGCCTATCCAATAGTCTGATTCTGTGGCTATGCCTTCTTCTGGCATATTGGTGAAGGAATCAATGCAATCCATCTGCCCAAATAGGGTATGTAATGAACCATGTTGTAAAAGCACCACGCTTTTAGCACCCATTATCTTCAAAAAGGGCAAAAACCTTGCATATTGAATGATGTCACCAAATCCTTGCTCTGCTTGAACAGTAATGGTTTTCCCTAATAGGGATTCACCACGCCATACAGGCATCTTTAGCTTTTGATGGTATGGCTGTGCTTGATTAGCAATGATAGCCGGATGCCAGCGATACTCAAAAAGCCTAAATCCTGCGTCTAATCTACCAGCATGGAGATGCTCATAGGCTTTTTTGTATTCTGTGTGCGGATTTAAAGTAAGAGTGCTAATAGTGCTTCCTCATCGTCTAATTCTGCTAAACGCTTTGCCTCTAAGACTGCTAATTCTTGCTCTAATTGAGCTTTAGCTTGCCTTATAAGCACTGCATCAAACAGGTCTTGTTTTTGTCTTTCAAGATTAGCAATGAGTGCATCAAATTTGGTTACTTCTGACGGTGTATCTTCGCTAACCTGGTTAAGAGATTCTACTTTATTTTGTTTGGTCTTACTAACTTTTGGGTCAATTTGTTGACGGATCAAGTCTTTACGAGCATATTGGTCTGCCTTTTGTGCAGCCATCCGCTTTTCTTCTGCAAGCCTTAACTTCTTCTGCAGGCCTTTAAACCGCTTTCTTTCCTCTTGGGTCCAGGATGCATCATCTCCACCTTGTTTAGTAGGTGTAATAGGAGTAATGACAATCTGAAATGCATCATTTTGGAATGCATTGGATTGAAAAGCGGTATCAAACATTAGAGGACTACCCAGCGGCTACCACTAGATACAGTAACAGTTTGACCACTTGCTACTGTCATTGGCCCAGCACTCATAGCACTTGATCCACTAGGAATGGTGTAGCTTGCAGATACAGTATTTGAGTTAACAACTATGCCATTTGTAGCTTGAATTACAGTACCAGCCACACTAGCAGGCGTTGTTGCACCAATGGTCATGTTGTCAATTTCACCAACATAAGTAGGAGCAATTTCAATAGAATTGACTCCAGTTGGCTTTATATGGACATGGCCTGTACCTGTAGGGCTAATGTCAATCTGTGCATTTGTACCATTCATATTGGTAGAAACATTGATTGACGCATTATCGCCACCACCTGCACCCATACTAATTTGCGTAGTGCCAGCAGAATTTTTAAGGGCTAAACCGCCTGAGTTTGTAGCTTGGATTATTGGGGTTGTAACACTAGTGGATGCAGCTAAAGTTGTAACACCTGAAACTGCACCTGTATCACCTACGGTAACTACAGAGTTTTGCAGTAATTTGCCTGTAGTTGTATCAAATCGAGCTACTGCATTGTCTGTAGCAGATGCTGGGCCTACTACATCACCACCCAAAGAAGGGCTTGTGTTGGTAATAGTAAAGTTAGGATATGTACCGCTTGTGCTAATTCCTGTACCACCAGTCAATACAACAGTTTGGTCAGGAGCAGTATTGGTAATTGTCAAAGTACCGCTAGTAGTAATTGGGCTACCACTTACACTAATCCCTGTTCCAGCACTTGCAGCTACACTTGTAACAGTTCCAGTAGTGGAATCTGTGGATGTAATTGTGAAGTTAGGATAGGTACCGGTTACTACAGTTGTGCCTGCACCAGTCAAGGCCACAGTCTGGTCTGGTGCTGTATTAGTAACTGTAAAGTTTGGATAAGTTCCACTAGTAGATATACCAGTACCTGCAGAAATTGCTACTGTTTGGTCAGGTGCGGTATTTGTTACTGTGAAATTAGGGTAAGTGCCACTTGTTGAAATACCTGTGCCAGCAGTCAAAGCTACTGTTTGGTCTGGGGCAGAGTTAGTGATTAATCCAGTAGATGAAGAATAGCTAATGCCTGTTCCTGCACTAACTGCACCTCTAGCTCTAGCATCTGTATAGTAAAGATTTGTACCTTCAGCTACATTAGTTGTAGTTAAAACTACTGCACCAGTTTGACCATTTACAGATGTAACTGTTTCAGTGTTGTCAATCTTTTGCCAAATAGAGCCATTAAATACTGCCCAATCACCTACTAGCCAATCTGTAATTCCATTAAGATTTGTGTTTCCGGCAACATCCACAACATAGTAGTAACCCTTAGTACCTGTTGAGCTTGTAAGAGTAGGCGTGTTTGTTGATGCATTCCATGTTCCTTGATAGCTTAAAGCACCTAGCACAGCGGCTGGTAGCTCTGAAACAGGTACTTTACCACCAGCATCAAGGGTTGCTACACCATTGGCAGAACCAACATTCTTTGTAGATGCAGTCCCAAGACCTGTGATGTCTGTATTAGGAATGGTTGCACTAGCCGTCATGGCAGTTGTGCCACTACCTTTTACATAGCCTGTAAGGGTTGCAGCTCCGGTACCACCATTTTCTACAGGAATAGTGCCTGTAAGTTGATGGTCAGCATTCCAGTCACTTGGCCTTACAACGGATGAGTCATCCCCATCAGGTATGGTTGATACCTTAGTGTGCTTTACAGTTATAGCCATTATTGAACCCCAATGATTTTGCCGTCAGCACCACGAATAATTTGCTTTGGTTGTTGCATCTTTTGTAGCAACATGGCAAGCATCTCTGCTAGTTGTTGGTTGCTAGTCTGCATATTCTCAATAGCTGGTTGTAATGGATGATTTTTCATAGTTGAGTATCCTAGAGCATCTTGCAAAATATTAGCCATCTGAACATTGTCAGCATAGGCGGTTTCACCTGAATCTAAGCCAGAAGAGATACGTGTGGTTTCAATCTTAGCTGCATTATTGAGGTAAGCCAAGAGCAATTCCTTGTTATTAGTGGAATCCATCTTAGTTTGCTCAAGTTGCAATTCCATCTGCTTCTCTTCTCGATTGCGTTGATCTTCCAATTGGAATTTGAGTTGGTTCTCTTGAGCCTGGTACTCTTGCTTGGCCTTCTCCAACTGCATTTGACCTTGCATCTTGACTTGCTCCAACTGGGCTTGCATCTGAAGTTTCTGCATTTCTGCTTGTTGCTCCATCTGCACCTTCTGAATCTCAATTGGTGGTTGCTTGGGTTGACCCTTAGTAGCCTCATATTGCTTGCGTAGGTCATCAGCAGTTTGGTCAATAATGCCTTCCAATTGCTTGCCGGCCTTAAATGCAGTGACTCCAAACTTGAGCATTTCACATAGCATTGGGGTCAATTCAGGGCTTTGTGCTGCCGCTGGTAGGGCAGATTGCATGAATTGGCTCACAGCTGCAAGGAATGCAATACGGTCAGATTTCTCTTGTTGCTCATCCTGGTAAATCATTGAGTCACTAGTAACCTCTATGCGGAAGTTCTTAGATGCCTCATCTCTAAGCAATTCTAGAGCTTTGGGTATGAGTTCTTTGTCCTGGTCAGACAGTTGCATGGCACCAGAGATTTGCATCAATGTTTCATCTGTAAAGTGATTGCAGATAATCTGGGACTTGATGGTCAACAAGCTAGTGGCAAAGTCTACTACTGCGTGCTGCATAGTCTTGAGGCGTCCAGAGGCATTGTTAGACTTGATAATCTGCGCGCCCAATGTTTCATTAGGGTCAGATTGGCCTCTTTGGATGTCAGCAATACCCATCAATTCATAGATTTGACCCTTGACTTGCTCCATTGCCTGATAGCACTGGGCTAGGGCTTGGGCAAATGGGGTAATGTCTACTAGGTCAATAGCACCTTTCATGCCCTGTTTTTCAGCAAATGCTTGCCAGTTATCCACAGGGATTAAGGTATTGTTTTCACCTTCAGAGAATAGTCTTTGGAGTTCACTTGAGCTTGCATCATAGACGCCACGTACTTTAAGGGCATTAATCAAGCCTTCAATGCGGTCTGCCAAAGTATCAAGTTCACGAGCTTGGTCTTGGTAGATGACAAAGTCAGGAATTGGCTCTAATGAGTCAGTTGTAAGGGTTGAGAATAGGGGTTTTGGACATGGGAAAAAGCACTCTAGCTGCAATGGATCATCACGTTCATCAATGATTTTGCCCAAAGACTTAGATAACCATAGTACTTTGCCTGTTTCTTTATCCCAAATTTCATAGATAACTGCCTCATAAATGCCTTCCATTGGCTTATATGAGTTCTTATCATCAGCTGGCTTGGTGTCTAGCGGAATCTTGTAGCCAAGTTCTTCACCAAATCTTTCAACAAGCGCAGGCCTTGACATATAGACTTTACGCCAAACGCAAGTGACTTCTTCCCAAGTTCTAGCACCTGGGCTATGACCAAATTCTTTCCAATGGACATAATCCACTGGCGCACACTCATACTCAATTCTTTCAGGGTTTTCATTTTCAATGCCTTCTGGGGTTTCTGCTTCATCTGAATCTTCAGTTACTTGGAATCCATCATCAGGTTCACCTTGCTCATCTACTGCAAAATGAGGCTCATAACGGACCCAGGCAACTCCTCGACCACCTAATAAGCGGTCAAGAACTGCATTATTCATGGCTGATTTGTAATCGCCATAGTGTTCAATCTCAAACTCTAATGCTCTTTCAAGCATCATTGAGGCAACGCGCCCTACTGGGTCATTATCTCTAAACCTACGGCTAACATCAGGTCTAGGCAGTCTTGCAAAGATAGCTGGCTGAATAGTCTGAACATTGCTCCAGAGTATGTTGAATCTTGCATTAGGGTTACGGTCGTATCTGGAATCATCTTTATATCGCTTGATTATGCGGTCATTTCTTTGTTCCCAGCGCTTAAAAGTGCGTTCATAGGACATGATGGTTTTGTACCAGTCCTCATAGGTCCGGTCTACTGTAGCTTTATTGTCTGCCATAAGTTGCCTTAATGTTGAATATTTTGGCGAAATGTTAGCTTATTTTACCTTTAAATCCTTGTATTAGTACGGACTTTTGTATCTTTCCACAAATCATTGAGGCTAACTTTAGTCTGTCCAACATGGATACCTTTGATTTCTTCAATAGGTGGTGGCAATGGTGCAGCCATCTGCATGATCTGGCACCCATAAGAGAATCCATCCCCATCATGTGATGCCCAGTCATGCAATGGGCTTGAGCCAAATGTCTTGGTTATGTCATTGTAGGCATAGCTCCAGGCTCTTAGGCCATCTAATCCTACTTTGCAGTTGGTCTTATTGAACCTAACTCTAGGGACAATTACCCTTGCAGCATTGATTCTGTCTGCAATCGAGGTACTTGGTGTGATGTCACACTTATCCTTGCCAAAAAACTTAAGGAATATTTCAATGGCGGACTCTTTAGCAGAGAATGTCTTGGTTCTAGCATCATGGGGTAGCCATATGCACCCTAATGGGTTTCTATCACCAGATAGCTCATATTGGCATAGTTTCTTATGGATTCTGTGCGCCCATTCCTCTGCATCTATACCAAAGCCAGAGTCATAATCCACAATGTTGTAGCCACCTACTTGGGGTTGCCAGAACCACCATGTAGCAGTATCCCTACGTCCAATGTCTACACTAATCTGTATTGGTTGACCATTAGGGTCAAACTGGACATCATCACTAATTCTGCCTGCCCTATCAGATATGGTTAGCTGGCGTGCCAATATGGCTCCAAGATTGGCGGCATCAAATGAACATAGGTACTCCTGTTCAAATTTAGACCTTCCATAGTCCTCGCCAAAGTCTGCAATGTAGTTGTTTAGCTCTGCCTCTAACTGTTCTGGAGTAAATATGCCTGTTTGTGTGGCATCTAGTACCTGGGCAAAGGCATCAGGATTGGCTCTTGCTGCTTCCAATGTCTTATAGGCATGGTTCCGGCCACGCGGTGTGGTGTTAAATATCTGCCATCCACCATTCTCCATAAGGATTGGCCTTAAATATGCCCTAGTTGCAGGGTTAGATAATGCCCATTCTGAATAGACAATACCTGCAGGTGGTGATCCTACTAGCTTACTTGGGTCATCAGAGCCTACTGCTTGAAAGGATGAGCCATTCTTGAAGATTATCTTCATCTCATCATTTCTAGTGTTTTCCCTTAGTTCTAAAGGGAAGGCCTCATCAATACGCTTTCTGCCTGTATGTGGATTGATAGCATCCCAGATAGCTTTTCTTGCCTGGTTGTACTCTGGCAACATATACCAATATTGGGCTACTCTTTGGAATGCAGCTACAGCAGTCCAATGTAGGCCTAACTCATCCTTACCACTACGGCGGTGCCACACAATCTCACAGTGTTTGCCACCGTTTTGCATATAGCGCCATGCCTTTAACTGGTAATCTCGAGGAATCCAGTTGTTAGGTAGGGTAATCCGGCTCAAAACTGGTTAAGGACAACTTGGATTGGTTGTTTCTCATCCCCTACTAGTTCACTTCTAGCCAATTTAGGCATGGTGTATTCAAGGGCTTTGAAGTACAAATCAAGCCTCTTGGCAGGGTCATCAATGGAGTTGAGCCATTCATCTAGTTTAGATACATTGGCAGAAGTAAATGCCGCTATGGCCTCTTTAACATCAGCAGTGGACTTGTTAGGCACTCCTTTAGCCCTTCCGCCTGTCTTAGGTCTACTTTTATCTACTTTAGAAGTTGGTTTAGTTGTCATATCCGTCAAGTGTTTGATTTCAATAGACTTTATTGTAGCCTATTTTTTAGGCAATGTCAGGGTCATGTAGCTTATTCATAGCATCATGTAGTGCTTGCTTACGCTTCATGCGTTGATTGGCCTTCTTGTCCAAGATGTCATACTTGCTATCCACTGTTAGTTCTGGTGGATTCTTCTTGTTTTGGCGTTTGGCTTGGGCTTTATCCAATGTAGACTCATGCTGGGGTCTTAGCATGGCATCTTCCTTCTTATAGGTTCTAGTCATGTGTTTCATTACATATCCTTCATCTTTGAGGCAATCATTTCTTTTCTAGTAGGCTTGGCAGTCTTAGCAGACTCCTTGAAGTCTTTAGCACTTGGAGCATCCTTAGAGCCTACTTTGTTCATCTTTTCACCAGAACCTTTGGCGATCCGTTCACGCTTAGCGTGGATATTTGCATACAATCCGTTTTTAGCCACAATTCCACCTCTTTAAACTAGCTGCTTTTCTTGTTGGTCTGCCCTTCTCATCCTTCATGGGTCCAGGCATTCCTGACATTCTTGCACAAAATGAGGCTTTTCTGCCTTTATCTGCATCTGTCTTAGGATTTGGTGCCGGAGCCTTTAGATTGGCATTGTTCTTGGCATTGTAGGCTTTACGGCCTGCGGCTGTCATTCCTGCCCCTTCACTTGTAGGAAGGTAATTTTTAGACTTACCGGTAGTTGTTTTGGCAATGGGTTTCTCTTGCTTATCCATTGCCTTACGGATTTGGTCTTGCCTACTCATCTCTTTTACCTAAGAACTTGCCATAAGCCTCTTCAAGAGCTGCTTTGCGTTTGCCTTTAGCATTGTCACGTTCCACATTTAAAGCAATAGCAATAGCTTGCTTTTTAGGTTTGCCTGCTTTCATCTCTGCTTTGATGTTAGTGCCTACTGACTGTTTAGAGCCTGACTTATCTAATGGCATGATTGGCCTTACTTTAAGTTTTTGAGTTTATACAGGGTTGAATCAATCAATTGTGCAATCTCATCAATGATGTTTTGCAGTTGAGTTTCTTGTGGCAAGTCTTTTCTAGCATCCATAACAAATTTGTTAAGTGCTTCCATGTATTTAACAGGGTCTTTAGGCATATTGTAGGTGCTTGGGAATGACTTAATCTGTTCATAGCATCCCATATAGGCTTCAGCTAGGTTATCTACCAAAGGCAGAATGTCCTCATAGTAATGGCCTAATGCCTTATGTTTTGAGTAGGAATCTGTAGACCAATGAGCAAAATGAGCATTAGTTGAGCTATGTAACAAAGTTGCTAAGAACATTGCCATATTGTCATTCATAGGAATTCCTTAAAAAGATGCCCTATTTCTAGGGCAAAAGACCTCACGTTACATCATTATCATCCAATATTTCTATAAGCACAAGGCATCCACCACCTTTTTTGATTTCACCTCTTTGAATCATAAGCACATCTATTTGCTCATCATTATCAAAGACTCCTGCATCTGCTAGTGCATCCCATAAAGCCTTGATTCGATTGTCTATGTCTTGCTTTCTACGGTCCCTGGGATATAGAGTCACTTGCATTTGTAGCCTAGCAGTGCCTAGCTTAGGTACTTTGTATTCAACTACATAGTTAGACACTTGTGCTTTGAACTCACGGCCTGCCTTACTAATACCCATTCTTCCCCTAAATATGGTTCTATAGGTATTAACACTAGGTGGCAGAGGTAGATTAAGAACTAACATTTAAGAGTTCCTGGGTCTTTACCAAGAGTTCTTCTTCTGTGATTTGGTGGAGTTTTTCCCAGGCCTTCCGCCCCATGCCGTGAATTCCGGCACTTGTTCCTCTATGGTGAAAGGGACAGAGTGGAATAATAGGCGACTGGCTTCGAATGCCAGCTCGTCTAATGTGATGCAGTTCTGCTGGTGTTTCAGGGTTCTGTTGATGCCTACATAATGAGCATCCCAGTTCAGCAATTTTTCTGTTTTTTTCTTTTTCATTCTTAGTCATGGTTTAATTTATCTTGCGGTACCCAATAGCATGGTGGTCTATTGGGGTCTTTAGTACCCCAATATTCCTGTTTCTTGCCATCTCTGCCATAAAGCCAGCCCTGCACAATGTATTCTCCATTTATACCAGTCAATAGATAATACTTCTTATCATCATGGTCTTTAGGATCAATCCTCAAGCATCCAGACATCCAATGGGTTGTCCTAACATCAACATCACCTACATCAGGCTCATTATGTGGCCTTTTGCTCCAGTAGATGTTGAAGTGTTTGGCTAAGGCACATTCTGATAATGCTCCATCAATGTGCCTTTGCCAGGCTAACTCTTTCTTTTCACCCATCTTTTCATGGTTATTCCACTTGATGTCCTCAATCTGCCTTTGGATGCCTACCATTGAGGCAATTTGAATTTCAGCAGTGGATAAGCTAATTTTAATCATCAGCTAGGTCTTGCAGCTTTAATGCCATTTCTACCATCTTTTCTGCTTTTTGATAGGCCAAAGCCCATTGCTTTTTTTGCATGGCAGATTCATAGTCATTGGCTAGTTTTCTAATAACAATGAGTGGCAAAGCATAATCTTCATTAATCATTTAATAAGTCCTTTGGGTCTATGTTTCTGTTTCTAAATGCTTGCTTTAGGCTTTCAATGGCCTTTTTCTCTATTTTTTGGATGGTTTGTTGTTTAAGAAAGAGCTTTTCCCCTATTTCAGATTGGCTCATTTCATAAATATCTTTAAGACCACCTGTGCTGGTCTTATCCATTAGTTGAACATCCTATATCTAGGGTTGCAGGTAACTTCTACAGGTACATCACTGGTAACACCGTTGATTTTGCGTTTGGCAGTAATAACAACTGGTCTTGTACCTGCCTCTTCACATTCTGTGATCCCCAATATGACTTGGGACCGGCTTAAATGGAATGCTTGTTTGTCAGTTTCTAAGCTAACATGAGGTGGCTCAAAAGAACTACAAGCTGTTAAACCAAGTGCTGCTAATAAGATTGCTAATTTCATCACTTTCTCCTAATTAAAATGGGACATCATCCTTAAATTCTTTGGAAACTTGTTGCGTTGCAATAGCTTTATCTTCTGGGACATTGCAATAGGCCAATAAACCACCTTCTTTTAATGCATACAAAGGTAAAGACTCTAATTTGAGCATTAGCCCATGTTTGGTATCCATCAAGACACCAATGGTTTGATAGCGTTTCTTTGTCTTGCCATCGGCTTTATCTTCATACTCTGAGACAGCTGCTTTTACAAAATGGGTGATTGCCATTATTTATTCTCCATAAGGGTTACTTCGGTTTGAACTTCTTTTAAAAACTGCTTGATTTCTGTTTCCATAAAGAGAATGAACTCTGCATCTCTTGGTACATGGACTATTAGAAGTTGTGACCTTTCAGGCATTCTTGGGTCAAAACTAACAAAATCACACCATTTAGCCCCTGTAACTGCCATTTGGGCTTGCATTTGGATAAAGTATTTCTTAGGTGGTTCTTTGGCCTTAAAGTATTCCCAATGGGTTGCAGAGTTAGGGCATTTGATTTCAATAAGGCCTTCACCAACTATGCCATCTGGGCTACATCCAAAGCCTTCAATAGTAGGATGGTCAATAAATG
Source organism: Chlorellidium tetrabotrys (assembly GCA_032273165.1). Taxonomy (NCBI): domain Eukaryota; class Xanthophyceae; order Mischococcales; family Botryochloridaceae; genus Chlorellidium; species Chlorellidium tetrabotrys. The sequence continues at coordinate 23,881 of JAUKPS010089081.1, read as the reverse complement.
CCACCTGGTCTACAAAGTTATTGGTTGCTACCTCGTATGCCACACGTGCTTGCGGCTCAGTAGCAGTACCCCAGGCCATCGCATCATTGGTATATGATGGTTGAATGGTCTTGGTAACTCTTTGCAAGGCAAGCTCAATCAGATAGTTTTGCCTACTAGCTGAAGGCCCAGTCTTTGTCTTGGCAAGGATGTCAGCCACCCTAGATGCAGTTACTTTGCCCCTACGTAGCTCATGCCACTCAGGTGTGCCTTGCTCCACTGCCACCCTATCTTCAGTAGTAAATGTGGTCATTTCTTTGCCTTTCTAGCTGCTATTTCACGTTGGAGAATGTGCCAAAACATAGATTTGATAATCATGAAAGTTCTACCTTTTTAATATCTTTAGCATTGGCAATAATTTGGACTGCATTTTTGTCTTTAGCAAGGACTGTGTAAGCATTGCTGTAGGCCTGCTTTAGTTCTTCCATAGTTGTGCATTTATTGATATTTGCCACCCAAAAATTAGCGCCTTCAGTTAAATCTACAGGTTCTTCAGTAGGTATATCTTCCCCTGCATAGATGTAAAGGCCAATACCATGTAAGGCAATTCCTTTGGCTAGGCACCGTTGCATGGCAGTGTTGACTGCAAAAGCATCAGGATTGGCAATGGCTTTGTTTTGAGCATTTAGCACAGGTAATTGGGATGTCATGGTCTTGCCAAAAGCAGTTACAGAGCAAAAGACCATCAAAGTTTCACCAAATTGCATAGGAGATTGGTATTCCCATGTAGCCATTGGGTCAGCTTGTAGCAACTGGTCCACAGCCCATGCCCATGAAAGGTAGCTAAATTTACCTTTCTTCTCTATTTTTTCATTTACATTGATCTTACGTAGTTCTAAATATGACATCACTTGCTCCTTAGTTATTAAAGTCATGTTCTACAGTGGAAATGGCAAACTTTTCCATGTAATCGTAGGCCATCATCATTACTTTTCTACCAATCTTTTCATAATCATTGGTATCAATCATGGCTTGTAGGGCATCAGCCCTTTCTTTGTCTAAATCACCCATAGCCTCTGAAATTGCTTGAGTTGTTCTAAAGTCATATTCAGCACCAACTTTCATAAGTTGTGACACTTCATAATCAAACTCATCAGAGTTGTCATGGTCATCTTCAGGCTCATAGTAGGCATCATGTCTATTCATTCCCATGATTAAACTCCTAGTGCAAACATTGCACCCAATAGCATTCCAAGAAGAATTACACCTATCCAATCAATTAATGTTGTTTTCATCACTTAATCCTTAATGTAGGGTTTTGTTAGCTAGTTTGTTTACAGTAGTAATCCACTTACCATTTACATAAATGGCTTTAACTACAGCCTGGTCTGATAGTTTTTGCATATCTTTGGCTGTAAGGGTATAGCCAGATTTAGTCTTTTTCATTGCTGGCCCCTTAGACTGGAAAATCATTGTCAGCAAAAGACTTGAACAAGTCCACCATTCTTAAGATGTCTTTATGAGGCATATCTTTGCCTGTGGCATCTTTAACTATGTCACGTATATCTTCTACTTGAGATTGTGTTATTTCATAGCCATCAAGAGTAGTCCAAACATACTCTGCGTAACCTTCTTTAGTGATTCCTAGTTTCATTTTCTTTCCCTTCAACACTTGTTAATAAAATTTACTGCATGGGTAAACTTTAACATAGCCAAAACCCATGTCAACACTTTTTTATAAGTTTTTATCATTTTTCTTTACTAGGACTTTCCCTAATATAAAATATTTACCAACAAATCTAAAAGATGTTATATTTCAACAAAAGGAGATGTATATGAACCCAATGGACTTACTAAAGATTGAATTTGGTAGCTTGAAAGACCTAGCAGAAAAGTTAGATTTAAAGCCTGGCACTGTGTATTTATGGGGAATTCAGAAGATTCCATTGAAATATTTAGCCAAGATAGAGCATCTAACAGAGCTTAGATTAACTAGAGAACAGTTAAGACCAGACCTATTTAAAAAGGACTGAAATGCACTATTACAAGTTCAACATAGCTGATTGGCATTTGGCTACTAGCCATTTGAGCCTTGAAGAAGAGGCTGTGTATTTCAAGCTAATCAACTTTTACTATGATTCAGAAAGCCCTATCCCATTGGAAACCCAATTGGTTATTAGAAGGTTACGTTTGGGTTCTCATAAAGAAACCGTTGGGTTAGTGCTAAAAGAATTCTTTGTTTTGCAAGACAATGGTTGGCATCACTTGAGGTGTGATGATGAGATACAAAAGTACCATCACAAGGCAGAAGTTAACCAAAAAGTAGGAAAACTTGGCGGAAGACCTAAGAAAATCAATGACTTAGGAAATAACCCAGAAATAACCCAAACGGTTTCTAAAAATAACCCACAGATAACCCTAACCACTAACCATAAACCAATAACCAATATAGGTGTAGCTAAAGCTACCAAAGGTACTAGATTCTCTTTGGATGCCATACCTGAAGAATGGGTCTTGTTTTGTAGGAAAGAAAGAGGTGATTTGAACCCTAGCCTTGTATTTGAAGGATTTAAGGATTATTGGGTATCTGTAGCTGGTGCCAAAGGAGTTAAGGCCAATTGGGATGCTACATGGAGAAATTGGATTAGGAATCAAAAATCAAGTGTTGTTCAACAAGTGGAGAAAGTGAAATTTATATGATTGGTCAAAACGCAATAACTAAAGAATCCCAAGATGTCATTGTGGTAGTTGGCAACAATCCAACATGGTTTGATGGAAACCAAAGTGGTGTGCCATTGATCTATACCCAAAAGTCTAGGCCTAAACCCAATGACTTAGCCATCCTTAAAGGCAAAAAGGTGCAGCTAATCCATGCCAATGGGACCGATGAGCTATTTGCAAAGTGGTATGTAGAGATAGCCAATACAATGCCTAGCCAATTAATTGCATTGGATTCTCAAGGGGAAATATTTTGCAAATAACAGAAGATATTGACTTTGACCTTTACAAAGAAACCCAAAACATTAGAAACAGGGTTAGGGAAAAGTCAGAATTTACAGATGAAGTCAATCATTACTTTGCCACTAGGTCACAAGGCATTGATGGGGATAAGTTACCTTTTCATAAAACAGACCAATTGATTGGCTTTAGGAAAGCTGAAGTTAGCATTTGGGCAGGGGAAAATGGGTCAGGCAAGTCTATGATGCTTGGACAACTTAAACTTGGCCTACTTGCTCAAAACAAAAAGGTACTTACTGCAAGTCTTGAAATGCAGCCATATAAGACACTTGCACGCATGGCAAGGCAAGCCACTGGTAAGCCAATGCCTTCTAAAAGCGATATAGAGGCATTTTCAGCTTGGAAAATGGATATGGGATACCTGTATGACCATGTAGGTAGATTAGAGGCGTGGCAAGCCATTTCCTTGTGTCGGTATTCTGCAAAAGAATTAGGCATTCAACACATCATTATTGATTCCATGATGAAGTGTGTAAGAGGTGAAGATGACTACAACGGTCAAAAAGACTTTGTGGATGCTTTGTGTGATGTAGCCAAAGAAACTAACCTACATATTCACTTGGTTCATCACCTTAGAAAATCAGGTGAAGGTGACAAAATTGCAGAAAAAAAGGACATTAAAGGTTCCGGAATCATTACTGACCTTGTAGACAATGTGTTTTTAATTGCTAGAAACCGCAAAAAAGAGAAAGAAACAGAAATAAATATGTTGCCTGACAATGGCAAGCCAGATACCTATTTGGTTTGTGCAAAGCAAAGAAATGGTGAATGGGAAGGTACTTTAGGCTTTTGGTATGACAAAAGAAGTCTACAGTTCACTGAAGATTATGGTGTGCCAATGACACATTTCTTGGAGTCATAATGCATAAATTCCCTTATAGATGGACTCTTAAAGATGCTACTTTTACCAAAGATAAAGGTAAGGTTTTTTCTTGTTTTGCTTGTGGTGGTGGCTCTACTATGGGTTACAAACTAGCAGGATTTGATGTTTTAGGATGCAATGAAATAGACCCTAAGATGATGTCTGCCTATGTTGAAAACCATAACCCTAAATACAGTTTTTTAGAGCCAATTCAGACTTTTAAGCTAAGAGATGACTTGCCAAAAGAACTCTATAACCTAGATATTTTGGATGGTTCACCACCTTGTTCTAGTTTTTCAATGGCTGGTAATCGAAGTGATGATTGGGGCAAAGAAAAGAAGTTTAGGGAAGGCCAGGCAGAGCAAGTCTTGGATACCCTATTCTTTGACTTTATTGACCTAGCCCATAAGTTGCAGCCCAAGATTGTGATTGCAGAGAATGTTAAAGGAATGCTTATTGGGGATGCTAGGAGCTATGTTTTAAAGGTCTATGAGGCATTTGAAGAGGCTGGTTACTATGTTCGCCATTGGCTGCTAGATGCATCCCAAATGGGTGTGCCACAAAGAAGGGAAAGGGTCTTTTTCTTAGCCATAAGGAAAGACATAGCAGAGCCATTCCTTGAGCAATTAGATATGTTCTCTGTCACACCTAAGATTGACTTAGAGTTCAATGAACCTTTAATCCCATTTAAAGACATAGAGCTACCTTATACAGGCACAGACAATGGTAAGCATATCCCTGCAGGAATCTTGCCTTATTGGGAACAAATAGAGCCAGGCAGATCATGTGCAGATGTCCATGAGAAAGGCCACTATTTCCAAGAACTAAAACTTCATCCAGACCAGGCCTTACCAACAATTAGGGCTGGTTCTAACTCCTACTATCACTACAAGGATGCTAGGCGTTTATATGATGAAGAAATTAAATTAGCTGGTTCCTATCCATTGGACTATAACTTTGGGAAAAATCAGCCAATTTACCTAGTTGGGATGTCTGTGCCACCCATTATGACTGCCCAAATAGCCTCACGTATCTATGACCAATGGTTAAAACACTTACAAGGATAAAAATGGAACACATAGACCCAAATCAAGCGGTAGACTTTTTACTAAAGAATGCTGGTTTGTATAGTAAGGCCAAAGCACAGAGAATCTACCTCGAGGAATTTCGCAAGTCAAAGAAGGCCTTACTCATGCAAGAGGCATTCATGGCTGGTGTAGAAACTATGGCAGCACAGGAAAGAGATGCTTATGCTAGGACTGAATACCAAGAGTTGTTAAAAGGCTTGCAAGAGGCAGTAGAAATAGAGGAAAAGCTCAAATGGCAATTGACTGGCGCCCAGCTAAGAGTTGATATTTGGAGAACTAACCAGGCTAATAACCGATTTATTGAAAAGGCTACCCAATGAAACCAGTAGCGTATGCCATGTTTAAGGATGGAGAATATTATGATGCTATTCACCCTGACGAACAAGCTAAAACAGTAGGTGAATACAACATTCCACTTTATACCCATCCAGTAGAACTAACAGATGAGGAAATACAAGAAGTGGCTCATGGCTTTGGTGCAATAGGTTGGATGGGCGATACAACTTACGAATTTGCTAGAGCAATACTAAGAAAGGCAGAAGAGAAATGAACAATGAACGCAGTCTTGCCAAAGAAATAACAGAAGGATTTGAAGCACTTAAATCTATGAGAAACAATGAACCAGTAGCGTGGATGTTTAGGGGTTATTTGTACGAGAAAGACCCAAGCGATTGGACTGTGCATGAACACCCTAATGTGCCTGTGATTCCACTCTATACCCATCCAGCAAAGACACAAGAACCTGATTGCTATGGTGATGGCAATGTTTATCGAGGTGTTAGAAGCAAGGATTCAGAAATACAAACCATCCACATAGACAGCACAGCAAAGACACTAACAGATGAGGAAATAATACAAATCAACAAAGAAGAAGGCACTTGCTGGGATGTTCCTGATAGGTTTGCTATTCAGCTTGCTAGAGCAATACTAAGAAAGGCAAGCGAATGACCCAAGAACTATTGCATAAATTGTTTGATTACAAAAATGGCAGATTGTTTTGGAAAGAAAGCCCAAGCCGTAATGTAAAAGCTGGTGATGTTGCTGGTCATTTTGGTAGGCGTAGGTATGCCCAAATCCGAATTAAAGGCAAATACTACTTAAAACATAGACTTGTGTATATGTATCATCATGGGCATTTGCCACCTGAACCATTGGTTATTGACCATATAAACCGCAATAGGTTTGATAACAACATTGAAAATCTTAGGGCAGTTACAAAGTCAGAAAATCAGCGTAACAATAAATTTAAGGCACAAGAGAAATGAATAAACCAATGACAAGAAAGCAATGGCTAGATTGGATTAAAAAAACATTGAAAAAGGTAAAAAATGACTAAAAATGACCAAAGTTTGTTAAAACAGATGATTCAAGCAGGCCACTTTAGTTATGACATCTACTTGCTTTTAGTAGAGCATAATAAGGTAGTAGCTAAGGAAAAAATAGCTCAAATGGGTGATAAATGGTGCTTACATCCTAAGAATGCAGCAAAACGCTTAGATACACCATTACCTTTACTTAACCGAGATTCTAAAGTTCTTAAAAGAAAAAAAGAAAAAGAACCTATACCTTTTGGTGGTTGGTTATGAGCCATGATGAATCAATGATGTTTGCAGCTATTGTTATCTTGGCATTCATCATTGTCACCATAATCCACTTTAGGAATTGAGAATGTCTAGGACTTTGTTGATTTTGGCTTTTCTATCTTCAAGTCCTATGACACCACCATTGATCTTCTTGGTCATTGTTTCAATATCCATCGTATCGGCATATTGATTTAGGCTACGCTTATTCCAATACCATCCAGCAGACAGGGATGCCCCTAAAGGCTCTTGTAGCATCTCTGGATGGGCAAGTAAGTCTTTGCCAATACCTTGACCACAATTAGTGTAGTTTTCCTTGCCTGTAAGTTGGAAAATGCCTCTTCCTCTGTAGGCATACCCATCACCTTCCTCTGTATTACCCATGCGACCACCATAGACCTTATTAGCTATCTTCTCTTGGTTATGGGCAAACTTCTCTGCAATATCTATATCTGGGAACCGGCTAGGCCAAGTTCTCATTAGACCTTGTTCAGAGTAGTTAAGGTTCTCTACAAGGTGTTTAAAGCCACCAGATTCATGCATAGCTTGACCAATGAAACAAGCCTGGCGCTTAGTGGTGGAAATATCATACTTTTCAAATGTTTCTGTAAGAGGTTCTAACCACTCTGGGCCAATGCCTAACTTAGCTAATTGCTCATTTGTCATTTCTTCATCATTCCTTCAAGTTCTTTAGTTTTGTCCTTACTGCCCTGGCTTGAGCCAAAATAGAATGATAGGACTTGTCCTGCAGAGCTAAAAATAAACCCAAGTGCAAAAATAATCATTTGTTGCTGGTCTTGTGGAATATCTTTAACCATCAAAATTCCAATAAACAAAAAAGCTAAAGCTACTGTGCTTAAAGCTAAAATTGGAATTACCGCCTTGTCTAGTTTGGTAGCGTTTTCTGAAGTAGCTACTTCTGCATAGGCTTTACGAGCAGAATCACGGTCTTGAGCATCCATCTTGGCATACTCTAGGTCTAGTTCTTTGAGCTTTAAAGTTAACTCTGGATTGCCTTGCAAAGCCTCTGTAATGCCATCTACAGTAGCATCATCTACACCTAATTTACTAGCAAGCCAGCCCACAGCAGCTCCGCCAGCAGGACCAGCAATAGCAGTAGCCAAGACAGGAGCAACGCCTTTAAGAAGTCCAATTAGGGTATCCATTATCTTTTGTTTCTTTCTTCTATTAATTTAACTCTTACATGGAGTTCATGCAGCTCTTTGTAAATTTCTTCTCTTTGTTTGGCTCTGCGTTCTGCAGAAATAGGACTATCAGTAGGTACACCTTCGCTGGTAATCAACGCTGGCATTTTGCCTTCAATTTGAGTAAGTCTAGTTTGAAATGATGATACTTGACCGAGTAGCCAAGCTATACAAGCCACAAGGATTGGAATTACAGCCTTCAAAACATCTTGCATATTCATTATTTATCACCCCAAACTATTGCCCATGCTATCCATGCGGCTACCAAAAAGCACATAAATTGTGCTCTACGGATGTTTTTTAAATCTCCGTCAAACTCAGCTTTTTCCTTCTTTTCTAATTCTTCAAGTTCTCGTTTGATTTTCAAGATTTCAGACCATTCTTTTTCGCCCATTGCCGTATTCTTGAATTGTCGCAAGAACTCAACTTTTAGGGAATACTCCTCATGGCTAATTAATTTACGCTGACGATATTCTGCTAAAGCCTTGTGTATTGCTAACCGCTTTTTTACTTCTGCTTCTCGTTTTGCTCTAAGCCGTTCTTGGGCTTTTTGCTGGGCTACATCTAGTCCGTCTTTTTGTATTGCTTCAACTTGTTTAGTTAAAGACTTGGCACTTTCCCTAGCGGAATCTAAACTACCAGTAAGAGCCTTGACGCTAAATTCATCAGGCACATTACTTTCCACCAAACCAATGAATTACCCATCCTGCGGCTGTGCTAAGTCCTGACACAATCATCATTCCAGCCCAAAAACCGCCCCTAGATTGGTCAGCCAAACCGACTAACTTCTCTAGCTGGGATTCCATTTTGTCAATTTTGCGTTCCATAGAATCGAATTTACGCTCGTAGTCCTCGACCTTTTGCCAAAGAACTCCGTACTTAACAGGGTCGATTTCAAACGCCATCACCTATTAACCCCAAACTGGTTGCGGTTCAGTAGGCCATGTAGGGTCTGTAACAGGACTAATTACATATCCTCTTAGGATTGCTCGGTAGTTATCAAAAGCGGCTTTATTAGTAATTTGCACATCAGGCAATACGCTCCAGTCGCTTTGGGCTAATAATGCTTTAGCTTGTGCTTTACAAGCGTCTTTTTGTGCTTGTGTAGTTACTGCGGATAGGTCGTAAGTTACTTGGTTGCCGTCTGCATCAAAGGCTTCATCGCCTACTGTACGGACTACATTAGGGTAAAGTTTATATATAGCTGAAGGAATATCAATCATCCTGCAATCTCCATTAAAGTAATTGTTGATATTGCACTTCCGTTACTTTCTTGTACGCTTGCAGTAGCAACTCCAGTAGTTGATGCAAACTGAACCTTGTAAGTTGTTGTGGAAGTAGTTGCAGGGCTATCCAAATAATTGTAGCTATGCGAACCAATACCTTGTTGTGTAGTAGTTCCGTTATATCCAGTTACACCAGTTGTATAAACAATTAAATCAGAATTATTCTTTTGCAATTTAAAATCTATTGCGGTGTTTCCATTCTTTTTAATTACACCTTGAATTGTAAACATTACAAGAATTTTGCTAGTTGCAAATTTTGGAGTAATCGGTGCGGTAACTCCAGTATCAGCATAAGTAGCAGAAGAATTGGTTACATTGACACTATAAGAAGTTTGAACCACTTGCAATACACTACCTGCTGGCAGATTTGCATAAGGTACATATCCACTAACAATAGCTGAAGTATTTTGTACCGAACTATCTGGGAATGTAATTGCACTACTTGTGCCGTTAATAATTGTGGACATTATTCATTCTCCGCAGGAAGTGGTGTGTGTTTATTGCCATTGGCATGATACTTCGCCCATTGGTCTTTAGCCATCTGGCTTAGTTTTTGTCTAGTTTCCATGCTATGTGTTTTACCTTTACGAATTACAGATAATTTCTGCTTTGTTGCTTCAGATAGCTTATTGCCTTTACCCATGCCTTTTTGCGGTTTTGGTGGCATACCACCACCAGCAATTTGATTCCAACCAATAAAATCTACTGGTCTTAACTTTTTTTCAATGTCTAAACAATAATCGTTATCAGCAATCAAAACAACCTGTTTGACCAAATTAGCCCAACCATACTTGTTAATAGCGTTTTTCATGTGGCTATTGGTAGGCTTGCTAAAGTGGTGATTCCAGCGTAGTTTTGGCTTTGATGAGATGCCAACATACCCCTGACTAAATATGTCAGTATGGTCTTGATGGCGAACCCAATAAACGCTAACCATTACTCATCCGCAGGGGTAGGTACACCACCCTCAGCTACCCATTTTAGGTAGGCTTGGTAGTCTGTGTTGGCTTCATCAAATGGAATGTAAGCATTATCAGATAAACGCTGGATTTGGTCGTTACGAACTTGACCTTCAATAGTTTTAGTTTGTTTATACATAATCATAGCTCCGAAGTTGCAGTCCAGCTAAATGTTCCAGCACCGCTAGCACCTAAACTTCCATAAGTATTAAAGTAGCCGTTTGTATAGCTTCCTGTGCTAATACTAGAACCGCCACTTCCTGCGTCTGTAAATGTCATAGTTGGTGCAGTTCGCATAATTACAGGAAATGAAGCATAAGCCCTAGCATAGCCAGTTGAACTTGGATAAGAAGTTGTGCCATAAGTTGAAAATTGATAATAACGCTGACACAACGCTAGTTCAGTAGTGTATTGACGATACTCAAACCCAGTAGCACTACTTCCTACTTCTAGTTGAACACCAGTAATGTAGAAAGTTGCTCCGCTTGTTCCTACTACGCTGACTGCACCAGTAGCACCTAAATATGTTGAGCCTGACCAAGAGCCAGCAGTTCCGCTATATGTTGAGCCTACACCAAGACCAATGTATATACGCATACCAACACCATTAGTAGCACCAATCCAAGTGCCTGATGTATCGCCAGCAACAGTTACGCTAATTGAAGTCCAAGTGTTTGCAGTAGGAATAGAATAAGTAAAAGGGTAAGAACGATTTAATGCTGAATTTGTAATTGCACCGCCAAAAGTTCCAGTTAGGCTTGAATAAACCTGAAATGACAAAGTTACAGTTTTAGCATTAGCAGTTCCCCATCCTAAATCGGCAGTATTAAAGCCTTCAATTCTTTGACCTACAGTAAAAAAATCACCACTTGCTACTGTATAAGCAGAAGATGAAGTTACACCAAGATAGTTAGTAAATCCTACTGGTGGTGTAACTGAACCAGCATTTTGCTGAATAGTTACTTTTGATGTTTGTGTAGCATTGTAAATAAATCTGTCTAGTGTGTAATCAGCATCGGCTGGAGTTACGCTAGAAGTGCCGTTCCTCTGACTTATTACCATCGCACCATTAATAATGCGATTCTTCATAATAGAAGCGTTACCAGCACCTAATATGCCACCGCTTGTGCTAGTTACTAGCGTATCTGCGTTTACTGTTCCGTATGGCATTATTTAACTCCTAAAAGTGCTTTAACTTCATCGGCAGTTAGACCAAGTGCAGTTAGTTTAGATAAAGCTGATTCTTTGGCGGCTACGGCAGATTGTTCAGCATCAATAATTGCTTGTTTTTTAACTTCATTAACTAAAACTACACCATTAACAAGTTCCCAAGCATCAAAATATTCTGTTGGCAATGTTGAATCATCAACAATAATTGCACCTTCAGGGCAATCTTTTGTTAATACTTGCTCAATGGAAAGTTCGCCAGTAGGTACTGTAACCGCTACATTACCTTTTTCTGTTGTGTGAATAATTACTTGCATTTGCTTTCCTTATGAACTAAATACGGCAACATAGCCAAAAGTTGGGTTTACTGCGGCATTAGTGTCTGCTCTGTAAAATTTAACTGTAAATGCTGTTGTCGTTGGGGTATATGGTGCATCGTTATAAACAAGCCCAAACACATCTTCCCTAATTCCTGAAGCAAAAGAACTAGTGACTTGAATGCAATAATTTACATTTGGCATTGCATTTGTAAAAGTTATTGTAAATGTACCTGTTGATGGGTTTGTAATGCTAGATATATTGTAAGAACTATTTGCAGTTGTGCCACTAAAGTTTACCCATGCTTTGCATAAACCAGTTGTAGAAGTTGTCAAAACTGTACCAGTAGCGGCTGGCAATGTAATAGTATTAGTACCAGCTACGGATGGGGCAGATAGCGTTATTGCACCGCTTGTATCGCCTGAAATTACGACTGAGGACATATTGTTTTCCTTTAATTTCGTCTATTTTACAAGATAACCCAGCGTTCATCACTAGGAATTGTTACTGTGACACCGCCATCAATAGTAATTGGGCCAACGCTTTCTGCGGATTTGCCTGTGCTTAAAGTGTAGTTTGTAGTAACTACTCTAGCGTTTTCAACAAATACTTCGTCTCCACCACCACCAGTAGCTCCACCGCCTAATTGACCCCATGCACCGCCTTGATAGCCTTCAAATTGGCCAGTAGTAGTGTTATAGCGTAATTCACCATTTACAGGGCTTACAGGGCGTTCTGCAGTAGTTCCTTTGGGGACTAGTACAAAACCTGTGGAAAGCATGGTGACATCACCAGTAAAGGTAGGGGTTGTAAATTGGTCAAATTCAATTGCATCACCAGAAGTATCACCTGGTGCCATGTCTGTAACCTTGTTGCCACCCATCTGTATATCACCAGTAATAGGGGTTTGACCATCAGCAGCTACTGATCCTGTAAGGGCTGTAGATATATCAGCAAGAGTATTGTTTGCCCAGGTGGAGCTAATTGTGGTCGCAGTGACTACAGGATTTCCAGCCGGTAAGGAGTAGACGCCACTTCCATTTCTAGACATATTATTTACCTTTTCTTAATTCTTTAGCCACATCTTTAGCATCAAATTCTAAAGATTGTTCTACTTGTTTAGCAATATTTTTCTTTTGAACTGCCTCGGCACCAGCCTCTACCATAGCACCACCAAAAGGCACTTTTCCTACAGTTTTTCTTAAAATGCCATTAAATACCTTATTAATTGCACTTGAAGTATTAGATTGATTGATGCCTTTAACTGGAGAATTGATAGCAATAACAGTATCTCTAAGGTTTCTAATCTCTTGTGCGCCTGCTTTGCCTAGTAAATAGTCTAATTTGCCTGATTTATCAAGGTTTTTGACTATTACATCAAATTGTTTAGGATTAAAGGTGCGTTGTCCTAAAGAATCTGTCTCAATGTTGCTAGTAATGGCACTTCTAAGGTTCTCAATAGCCTGACCTTTTAGTTCTGCCCAGGCTTGTTGACCTTTTTCTGTCTTTTTAAGGGTATAACCAAGACCTTTAAGGCTATCTAGGTCTGATTGCATTATGGCTTTATCAAAGACCTTTTCCATTGCAACAACTCTATCTTTGGACTTTGGCTTTGTGCTTAATAAATCATCAATTAAGCCAATATTTTCAAATTCATTGGCAAACTTAGTCCTTAACCTTCTAGCCTCTTTGAATAAATCTCCACCAGCATCTTGTGTGGTGGTATCAATCATTCTCTTGATGTCTCCACTATATTTCATTTGAGTAGGATTTTCTTGACCAGCTGTGCCTACCATCTTTCTTACTTCTTCAAGATTATTTAGGGTAATTTCACCATCTGGAGCTAGTTTTTTGAGCTTCATCTTGGCACTATCAATGACAGAGGCATTTACTGCTTCTGCCTCTAAGTCATCAAGTGTGTTAATAATTCCCTGAACATTGACTTTTTGCTGACCTTCTTCAGATGCTCTAGCAACTTCATAAGCCTTTTTGTAGCCAAGCCTAGCTTTATTAGCACTTTCTCTTAGAGCAGTATCAACTGCTTCACCAGTAGGTCTTAAATAGAATGGATTAGCTACTTGTGCGCCTGTAGCATCTACATAGGCATCTAAGTTTTGACCAATTAAAGTATTTCTTTGCTCTTGTGCAGCAATCAATGGTCTACCTACATCTTCTGGATAGGTTTTCATTGTTTCTGCTTCAAATTGTTGTTGGCCTAAATCTCGAGTGGCTTGGCCTTTACTTAGCTTAATAGGAACTCTTAGCTGATTAGCCATTTCTTGTCTTACTACTGCTTGTGGCACTTTAGCAGCTCCAGCACCAGACATATCTGGTTCTTTGCGTAATGCTTGAGAAATGCGATTTGTAACAGGCTCAACTGCTTGAGCAACTCTACTTGTTACTGGTTGCACTGCTTCTTGGATCATTTGACCTTCATTGCGTAAGGCACCAGCCATTCTATTAGCCGCTGGCATTACTGACTCTTGCACCATAGGTCTAACATTAGGAGCTTTCTGGATAGCAGAAGGAATAGCTCCAATAGCACCTAAATAAGGTGGAAGTCTTGCCTCTGTTAACGCTTCTCCAACTGCACCCAGAGCCTGTTGGGATACAGGTGAAGTAGGTTGATAGCTAATGTTTTGTTTTGCTTGTCTGTAATAGGCATCTCTAGCTTCACCGCTAGGTGGTTTCCCTTGCATAACAGCATCTATAGCACTTCTACCAACACCATATAGCATTGATAGTGGTTCTGTGGCTATAGGTGCTACAAGGGCTGTAGGCACTTCATATAGGGCTTTAACCCTATCCATCATAGTTGCAGGCTTAACTTCAGGTTGTTTTTCATAGCGGACTATGTTTGGCTTTTGCCCAGGTACTGTAGGCACATCAGCATAGATAGGAGTGCCTTTATTTTCTTGAGCATCTTTAGGCATAGGCAGTTTTTTAAGAGCAGCACCAATCTGCTCTTGACTCATGCCATCAGGAAATTCTACATTTCCTACGCCAACAACTTCAACAATTTGAGCCATTATTTAAATGTTCCTGTAGCAGGGTCATAGACTAAAGTTGGCTTACCTACAGATACTTTTCCTGCATTTTTAAGTGAAGTATCTATGCTATCCCAATCACCACCTGGATAGTATTTCTTCTGCAAGTTAACCATTTGTTTCATTGTTGCTAAACGAGAAGGAATTGGAATGTTTGGATTGCCCAAATCACCAGCTAACTTCTGATACAAAGTCACATCAAGAACACCTTGCGGACCTTCAAAGCGTGGTTGTTTCATTGTTAAGGCACCAGAAAGCATATTTAGTTGTGCATCTGCTTGTGATGCTTTGCTATCTGCACCAAAGAATTCACCAATTCCAGTACCTATGCTAGATAGTCTGCCTGAACTAGCAACATCTTGAGATAACACTCTAGATGCCTCTTTCATCAAATCAAAGCTATCTTTGGCATTAGTAGTGTTCTTTTGCATTGTTTCAGCAAATTTACCAGCCGCTTCTTGATTTTGTTTAGGAGATAGCATAGGGTTGTATTGATACTGTTCAACAGCTTTAGGAGCAAATTGGTTGTTTGCACCACCTTGACCACCCATACTTACTTGACCACCACCCATACCAATGCCTGTGTTGTAAGCAAGTTCTTGTTGAGCCATTCCTAATCTAATATTTTCATTTCTGAAACTAGCTTTATCTTTATCAGTCATCTGATTCAAGAAAGCATTTAAGCCACCTTGTTTTTGAACATTCCAACTACCATCAGCAACAGCTGATTTGAAGCGTTTTTCTTCAGCAGTAGCTTCAGGCATCATTTGCTTAAGAATTGATGCTGTATAGTCTTTACCAGCACCATAAGGGTTTATTTGAATCATCTTTAATGCACCTGCATAGTCTGCTTCTCTACCAGGCATTACTGCCACAGGCATAGGTACATTAGCACCACCTTTACCAACACCTTGACCATAAGGCCCAGCTAGTTCTTGTGGCTTTTCAGGTTGAGGCATCATTTTATTAATGATCTGTTGCTCAACATCTGCCTTATTCTGGCGAATCTGTTGTGCTAACTTTGCTTGTTCAGTATCTGCTTTGCCACCTAAGTATTGAGATGCAGCAATATTAGCCAAAGGGGCTATGTTTTGAAAGAATGAAGTAGGAACAAAACGACCACTAACCATTTGGCCTTGTGGTTGTTGTTGACCTTGCTGCATAAGCAACTGTGCCATTTGCTGTTGGCGTGAAATCTGTTGCTGTTGAGCATATTCTTCAGGGGTCATATTCCCAGGTGCTATTTCTGCCATTTTAGACTCCGTACTGTTGCATATTGGATATTTCACCAGGTGTCATGTTGCTGTAAGCATTACCGGAACCATAAGTAGGGTCTTTAATAACCTTTCCAAATGAATTGGTTGTTTCACCTAATCCTGGTTCTTTTTTCTGTCCACGTAATGCCATAGCCATAGCCATTGGGTTCATGCCACCTTGTTGCTGGGTTTGGCCTGCTTGCTGAACTAATTGGTTCTGTTGAGCTAATGCAGCATTTTGGTTTTGTTGTTGTTGAGCAATGTTTTGGAAAACAGGCATTAGGCCTTGCTGCTCCTGTGGATTTACAGGTTGCATATAAGAGCCTACATTAGTAAAGTAATCGTTCATAATCTTCTAATCAAAGGTAGTTTTTCAAAAAACACATACAAGTGTCGTAAGTTTCCTGTGTTAATAACATCTGATTGAGAAGGGTAGAACTCAAGAGCATCACAATCAGAATATCCACAATCATTTTTAATCTGTTGCAATTCATCCCAGGTAATACCATCTAAACCATCTTTTCTTTCTATGTCTAGCCTTACTGCATTTCCATCATTAAACCCATAAACCTTAAATTTGTCTGATTCCCATATTGCAATGCTAGGTTCATAAAAGTAAGAGTTTATTTTTTCATCTGTTAAACGCATTAAAACGCCATCATTGCTGCACCACCAAGACCCATTAAACCTTGATTAAAGTTCTGTTGAGCCGCTTGTTTAGCATTAAAGTCACCCATTTGTGCGTTGTAGCCCATCTGTGCTGCACCTAGTAAATCTGCACCGCCTGTAGTTGCTTGTTGAGCAGAGTTTACAAATGAAGGATTTTGAACCTGTGATCCACTACGCAAAGCACTTAAAGTATTAAGTGGCATATTGTATTTGGTCATTTCTTGGTTAAATGCTTGCTGGTTAGCTTGTGAACCAACACCAAAGCCTTGTGTAGTAGCCCCTAAAAGTAGGTCATTTTCACGCATGGCTTGTTGACGCATAGCATTTTCATAGGCTTGAGTACCAGGAACTACACCTTGATTTGCAAGACTAGCTTGAGTAGATTCCCTAGACTGTTCCAATTGTGGAGCAAGTCTTTGCATATAGGCATCTTGGTAACTTTGACCAGGATTCATGCCAGTGGAAGGCAAATTAGGGTTAAATGGCTGGCTCATTACATCTTGAACTTGCCCTAATTGAGCATTAATAGCAGAGCCAAGACCTAAAGAAGTTTGATTTTGGTTGTTTAGGAGTTGTTGGCCTACATCTGAAAGGCTTGTAGTAGCAGTCCAAGTAGGATTGCCATAGGGATCTGTACCAGATTGTGTGTAATCAAGGTTTCCATAAGGTGTTACTTGATTTACACGGTTTGCAGCTGTAGCAACTCTAGCCGCATCAAGATTTCCTTGTGCCGTAGCTTGTGCTGCACCGCTATAGTCAGGAGCTGCTGGCGCACTTGGAGCCGGTCCTAATCCTAAAAATCCACCACCACCCATGTCATTCTCCTTTTAACTTCCTTAAAGGACATTGGATGTCTAGCCACCGACAATCCTCTTTCCTCATAGCCATTATTACCAAATCACCATCCATATGGGCATCAGGTATTTCAGCTACAACTTTAAAGCCTAAGTGTCGGTTTAACCTTAGTGCATCTGTGTTACTTGCACAGATTTGCCCTAGTATAACCTTAACTCCTAGTTTATTAAAGGGGTAATCAAAAGCTGCCCATAATAAATCACGACTCATCCAATTTACTTCATCTACAGCTGCAATGTGCATTTGGCAGGCATTTGGCATAAAGCTACAAAAGCCTACTACTGCTACTAAATTGCCGTCTAATTCTTGGCCTATACATACTGTTTCTTCTGGTAGTGGATAGTTCATTAATCGAACCAGCCAATCACCCATATATCTTTGATTTTCAGTAGTAACTTGCCTCAAAGGACGCCACCTCTTTCCATTACATAGTCTGTAGATGCCCAATGCAGTTCAATGCCTGCAGAGGCCACATTTATGTTAACTGAGCCACTAAAGCCCAATCCTGTTACACCTTGCCAAATCTTAGTAGTTACTAGTTCACCACCCCAGTTAGCCTGGTCCCATTTAGCTACATCCCATTTGCCTACTTTTGAGGCATTTGGGTTAAAGGCTATTTGGTTGGTCAAAGGTATAGTATCAAAGTCTACTGAAATGCCACAAAGCACTGTAGGAACACCATTATCTGTCTGCAGGATAGGTCTTACAAGGGTAAAACGCTTAAGTTGACCTGGGCTATCAAAGTAGCTATAGGCTTGTTGTGCAGTTGCAATAATGTTATTACCATTATCTGAAGTTGTTTTATAGAATTCACCTACAAAGCCATCTCCACCAAAGTGCATATCTGTATCACCTGATACTTCCCAGCAATAAGCCTCTACACCTGTGAAACGCGCCCAAGACTTAGTAATGGTATGCATTACATACTGTTCCATGCCTGTAGCTGTAGGAATGCTCAAAATAAGCATATTTTCAGAGGCATAGTAGTTAATTTGCCATCCAAACAAGGCATTGTAGTTAGTAGCGGCTTGACTAACTGCAAAATAAATCTTGTCTGTAAGGTTAACTCTAGGATCAAGACGGCTAGATTGTAAGGCTGACGCAAGAGGAACTAGGCCATCTTGGGTAAGCAATAATAAGTCACCAGACCATTTGAAAAAGCATCTACGGC
This sequence comes from Chlorellidium tetrabotrys, assembly GCA_032273165.1. Lineage (NCBI taxonomy): Eukaryota > Xanthophyceae > Mischococcales > Botryochloridaceae > Chlorellidium > Chlorellidium tetrabotrys. Next base: position 5,421 of record JAUKPS010089081.1, on the reverse strand, counting down.
TAAAGGTTTGGCCTAATTGCCACACACCTTTCAATGCCCATGTGTCAGCATTATCAGGGTTTGTACCATTGTAAACAATGACTTCACCCATAGAAGTGACAAAAACTGCATAATCATCTGCACCTTGTCCAGCATCTAGTGTCCATGTACCCATAGCTTGCAAATAGCCAGAGTTTCTAGCAATACCACCAAAGAACAATGGTGTAGCTAGGCCACCAATAGAGTCCACATCCAAATACCAGCAATTAAGGGTATTTTTTTCTGTGAAATAGAGGCGGTTTTTGAATAGGTTTACGTTAATAAACTTAGAAGAATCAATAGTATAGGTGGTTGCACCTACTGTAGCACCAATAATTCCCAAAACTGTGTAAGAACCTACTACTGTGGCATTAGCCGCAGGGGCAGTAGCCATCACATAAGTAAAAGTGCTTGCTCCTGTGACATCAATTACATAAGTACCATTGTAATTAGACTCTGTAGCCCCAGAAATTGTGACTCTGTTCTTATCTACAAGGCCATGAGGTGCAGCTGTGGTGACTGTAGCAGTCAAATTGCCTGTTCCACCCCTAGTAATAGTGCTTATTGTTTGGGCAGTAGTGGTTGTAGCCATGTAAAACCATCTAGTACCATCAAATACCATAACAGGATCAGAGCCATTACAAGCCACCAAGAAGTGACCTGCCTGGTTGGTTAGATTGACGTGCTGAAACTTATCACTTGTAATCCCAGAGAAATACTCCACTGCAGTAGCAGGCTTGGCATCATAAATCTTGGTACCAGCGGCTGCAAATAGCTTATATCCACTAGTTTCTGTGTAATTCATCAAGGAGTTAACCTTGCCTGTGATACCTATAGAGGACTTTACATAGCCTTTTCTTAGGGTTACATCAGTAGGAGTAGGAAAGAAGTTAATAAGCTGGACTGCATCCATTGGTTGCATATTAGCCAAAGAATCCCTAGCATTCCATCCACCAATAGGGGAAGGCAAGCTAGTGGTAGTAGCTGTACGTGCTTTAGGCTGTGCCATTATGAGCCATACCCAGTATCAGGAATGTTAGCCCATCCAATAAGGACTTTAGATGGATAAGGAGCAAATGATAGGTTAGGCGCGCCTTTATCTTGAGCTTTGCAGACATTCAAATAGCGGAAATAGTCTTGTTGCAGTGCAGTAGTATCAAATGACTTTACTTGGAAATACTTGAGTTTTGTAGATAAAACAATCAAGCGGTCATCTAAAACAGTAGTGTCAGAGTCAGCAGTAAAGCTATTTTGGACTGCTCCAGTAGGACTTCTAACCCATCCCTTAGACTTGTATTCATAGCCTAAATACTCTTGGGTATTCATTGGCGGCCAAATTTGATACTGGTTGTCTAAAATTCTCCAACGGATTCTAGGGCCAGTTGAGATATAGCCAGATTTGAGCCATTGCCATTGTTGAGCATCTTCCGGTCCCAAACTTTCCCAATGTTTCGTCTTATCCCACGACGTTCTATTAGTAATTCTTTCAAAATCAGCAGGCAAATCATAGGCAATTTGAGATAAAACAACTGCTCCTGTGCCTGTACCAGAGGCCATTTGGCTCATAGTAATGGTTTGCCCAGCTACACTTGAAACATTGGTATCTTGGTTGATGTTATAGCCAGTAATTCCCCATTGAGAATCTACTGCAGTTATGTCTACACCAGGCTCAATTACTAGGCTTGTTGATCCATTTACAGATGTACCATTGCAATTAATAGCTTGGGTATAAAACCTATATTGGATTTGTAGGGCTTGCCAGTCATATTCTTTAACCAAGTCATAGCCTGTACCATTCATTAAAGCTAGGATTTGCTGCACATCCTGGGATGTATTACCAGCAACATAGGTAGGGACGGCTAAGTTAAGTTCAGCGGCTGTTTGCTGAACCAATTGCAACATGGTCTGTGACATATATATCCTTTACTTGGTTTTCCCCAAGTAGTTGGGTATTTGCTTTGATTATAAACAAAAAAAGGGGAATAATCCCCTTCTTTTATTCTGTTACTACTTCTTTTTTGGCTCTAATTCTAGGCTTTTTCTCTGCCATCATAGCCATCAAAGCATCAATTTGAGCTTGTTGTTTGGCAAGTTTGGCATCAGATTCTGACCTAATGGCCTCATTCTCTTGACGTAGTTTTTCTAACTCTGCTTCACGTTGGTTAACGTCACCTACTTTTTCAGCAAGATTTAGAAAGGCTTTAGCCTTATCTCTAAAAGCAAAAGGACTCATTCCAGCAATCATTCCAATGCGTTGGATTTGTTGGTCAGAGGCGTCTGCTACAGAGTCTACAGTATGGAATTTAATACCTTTGAGTTCATCAGCTTGGGACCGGCTAATAATTGTCCATTCCTCAATAGGAGTACCAATTAATTGCTCTTGGCCTGCTACTTGATTTTGGTAGTGCATCCATTGTCTTGGGAATCGAGCTTTATGACCATTGTTTGCATAGGTATCAATTTCAGTCAAATTGTCACCAGGAACACAAATACGGACAAAATCAAACTCTTTGAAGATTGGACGTCCAGCCGCTGTGGACTCATCTTCTTGTTTCATAGACCTTTTGTAAAAGGTTACTGCTAGGCGTGCGTCTGCGCCATTTTCATCGCTAGGTAATGCCATTTTAATTCTCCTAAGTGGTTAGGTTGTTAAAAAGAAAAAGGGACTCCTCTTTTGAAGGAATCCCTATGGTACTACAAGGTTAGTGATTAAACACTAGCTGCTGAGAACCAGCCATAATCGCCAGAGGCCATTGTGGTTGTTGGAGCTAAGTAAGTACCAGCAGATGCGGTAGCTACAAAGGTTGATGCATTGATTGAGCAAGTAGTTGTAGATGCAGTAATTGCTGCACCAGCTTTTGCCCAAACATAGCGACGACCATCAGATGCAAATACTTCAGCACCCAAAGGGCCGAATGTTGGTACTGTGCCGCCATTGGTTGCTTGTTCAGCAACTGTTTGGATGTCTACTAGATCAATCCCTGATAAAGGGGTAATGGTATATGCCATGATTATTTCCTTAAATTAATATGATGTTAGAAAGGGGTTTCCCCCAGTCTATTAAGTTGTCAACAAACCTTGTAGGAATGAGTTGGAAGTCGTAAGATTGCCAGCCCAGCCATACAGCTTAACCACCGCGTCCTGATTGATGGACTGACGTTCGCCACCAATAGGTACAAAGTTACGTTCTTTGTGTGGACGCAAGAAGATGTAGTTTGTGTTCAACATATACATATAAGTAGCTGTCTCTTGTGAACCATAACCACCACCCAATACTACGTCTGCAGATGTACCACCACCATAGAACTTAAGTGACGCAAAACCAGCCGCACCAGACTCTTCAGAGGCAATACGTTGAATAGCTTGTAAGCCACCAACATAGTATTGATACATTGTGTTACCAGCAACAATCAAGTCAGCTTTGTCAGTACCACGAATCTGCTTGATAGCAGCTTCTGTCATCTTAGCCAAGATGTTTACAGATGTAGCACCTGTAGTGATTTGGTTCTGCCAGAAAGTCCAGTTAGCACGATTGATACCGCCGTACGTTCCAGTAGTTGGAGTAGCTGATACAGCGGCTGCAAGACCATCAAGGTTCTTACCACCGTTACCAGTACCATCACCATACAAGTCACCAGAAATACGGTTTAACAAACGAGCTTCAGAAACTTGCATACGTCCATCTAGCAAATCAATGATTGCCTCTTTGCCAGAGTTCTGCAACATCTCAAGACCAGACATTGTTACTGAGTCTGCATATTGAGAAATCTTAAATTGGGCGGCAGAGATGGGGCTATCAGGGGCGATATTTAAAACTTCTTCTAAACGTTTGGTCATAATATTACTTATTTTCTTTTGGAGCCACCGCTGTAAATATCAGTCTCGTTCATGATTCTAAAACGTATACCCTGTTGTTTGCACCAATTGCTAGCTGCGGCCCATTTAGCCATATTCTTAACATACTGGGCTTGATTGTAGGGATTTTTACCAACTTTTTCTTTTAACATTTGATTAGCTGGTTTGATTTCGATTAGCTCAACATGCTTGCTCATGTTCTTATCAACGTAGGTGATTAAGAAATCAGGAACATATACTGTCTGTTTACCTGTTAGTGGATCACGATATGGGATTTTAACGCACTCGCTAGCCCATTGTTGGATACTAGGGTTGTTATCGCAGAATGTCATAAAGGTGTATTCCCAACTTGATCTGTAGGTAGGGTTACGACCTCCTACAAATTTTTCAGGGTTCTTTACTTTGTAAACACCTTGACTGAATTTTAAGCTCATGCTATAACAGTGCGTTTTATTTCAAAATGTGGAGTAAATTCACGAGCATACCCTAGGAAGCTAGTTTTTATTCTGTTGTAATTTAGAATTTCTGATACCAGTGCCGATATTTCTACGTTGTCAATTCCTTTTAATGTATCTAAAATCTGCATAGGATTGTATCCGTCTTTTTTAGCTTGCTTCATAATGATAACGGCAACAGATTCTGCCGAAACATTATTAAATCCTCTGCTGGTAAAGAAACTAGTCATTGCTGCAAGTGTAGATGCGTTTAGTTCTAAAGGTTGTGCGTAGTAATTGTCAAATGCCTGAACTGTAGCATCTGCTGTTGATTTTGTCGCAGGTAAGTTGCTGTAAAGATTACTCATGTTTATTTGCCTGTTAATTTAGATGGCTGTGCTAATGTTGTTCCATTAACACTATAATTTAGACCTGAAAACAAATTAATACCAAAGTTGCCAGATTGCCCGATTGAGCTTTGTGCCAGGCCAGATCCTAGTGCGCCTATTACTCCGCCGGGTTGATTTCCTGTTGCTTGAATGTTGCCAAGAACGCCGCTGACAATGCTGTAGCCTTCCTGTTTTAAATTTATATTTTTTGCATTTTTAATTGTAGTAGCCGCTGTGATAGCTGCTCCTAAAAAGTTTCCAGAATCTAATTGACCGAATACAGAGTCAGCCCCTGCTATAAGTCCGCCAGCTCCAAATAATGAATTTGTTCCGTTGCCACCGACACTTAACGGACTAGGAGATTTATCATAATAAACTGCGGTAAATGCTGATGCTTCAGCAGAACCTCTTATTTTGCCACCATTATAAACAACGTCTTCATATGCTACTGACATTTTATTAGCTAGTATTTTACTACCGGCATCTTGATCTAAACTATCATGTGACCATTCTGTAACTATAGGATTGATCAATGTAATCTGTGTAAATTTTTGTTGATGCATTACATAGATATCAATTGAGGTAAAAAATGGAACTGACTGTTTATTGTTTAAACCGTATGCATTATTTTTAGTTCCGTATTTGGTATCTCCAAATTCTACAGGAGTTTGTTTATTACTTGCTCCGTAATTACTATCTGCAAAATAATATTTGTAATAATTTTT